>CAJUYG010003190.1:0-23309 GCA_910591675.1 Galerucella calmariensis
AAAGCGTTGCGGGGTGATTTTGATTTAAAGCAAATTCCCAAATATAACTCCCAGCACCCTGTATTTCGGTAACTGAGTCCTTTAGGGGTTAATGTTCCTATCACAATTCATCAAATACCGGGAGCTTTCTGGGGTAGAGCCGTTGTCGGTCGAATATAGTATAAGATGCGTTCGTTATTTGCGTCCGATTAGTCGTTTGTGTCTGAATCGTTCGTTTATTACATCTACAGGTGGAGGAAGTGAATCTAAACTATTCGGATTAGTAAGCTGTTAATCTGTTTGCTCGGAGTAATTTGACTTACGAGAAACATTAATCTGTGTATCTGTTATGCTGTAAGGTTATGTTGTAGTCACTATAGATAACTCTCGTAGTGTATACTTTGATATATTTGTGGTGTTTATACAAAAATTCAATTTTTATTTGTCCATTCTCCATGTCTTTGGTCAGAGTGAATGATTTTGATATTTTTCCACAAATTCAACGGAGTGAACAGCAATGTCGTTATTTGTAATGGATATTAAGGCCATCAACCAGATTCGGACACCAGCCACAGCTAGGTTTTTGAAATGATCCAAGCTGCAGAGATTATAATATGTATTTTTACAACGGCGACAGGACAGAAACTCATCCGAGTGTGAAAGAAAAATGAATTCTAGCCAAGACTTCAAATTTTGGCAGTGTTAGGGTACATGCTATGTTAAATTTATTATTGTTTCAATAGGATGAATTCATAATACAAAGTTTGTTTGTCGCTTTGTATCAAATATAAAGTGATTATTCGGTAAAAAGGTCTTAGCTGGACTTTTTTATATTCATTATAACATTAATTTATCACACATCTAATTTTTCAGTATAAGCTTTATATAGATATTTCGTAGATCAATTTCATTAAACTTGTTATATTTATTGGACAAGATCCATTAACAAAGATGTCACTTCACATCATTTAGTATACAGGACTCTGTAACAAAGATGGAATATACTTTCGAGCATGACGTGTCGTGTGTCATAAAATATATACAGGGTGTTCATTTCAGGACTTCCCACCCTAATTTTCTTGAAATGTGTGTATTTAAAAAAAAAATCCTGGGACACGTCAACAAATATATCGAAGTGGACAACTTTTTATCATAGAGGTAACGCGCCCCCTTCCACCCCCCGTAAGGGGGAGCAACCAACTTCAAAATCTTAAATGGAAAGATGTATCAAGTTATACCTCATTTTAAAGGTCTTTTTAATCTCTACACGTCGGCTTTTGTTTTTTTAATTGATCGATTCGTTGTCGAAATATCTGACATACTTTCATTTTATAGGGATGGAATTTATTAATTCTTTTTAATTTTGTCGACAGAGCCTAAGGAAATTCCAGTTGCAGCAGAAATGGTACGTAACGAAGTATTAGGATTCATACCAAAATAACCTATCACTTCAATTTGAGTGGCTTCATTCAAAACTCTTGGCTGATCATGTTTTAAATTTGCAACAGATCCTGTGTTTGAGTAAATTTGGCGATTAGATTTAGGACATACCTATGAGAGGTGTTCTTAACTGGGTGCCTTTCGTTAAATATTGCAGCAGTTCGTCGAGCACATTGGTTTTCGGCGCCGTAAATTAACACTATTTCAACTTTTTCAGCTAAAGTGTAAACAATTTTTAATAAATTGCTTTTTCACACAACTGGTAAGTATGGTAAACAATTCAATAGGTATCATGTCTTTTATTTTCTCTATCTAAAACATTTTTTTGCATTTTTTTATACAAAAAAGTTGAAAGGAATGACAAAACAAGCAATTGCAGTTTTTATTTTAATGGTACGAAGCAGCAAACAGATTTTTCTAAATATTTCGACAACGAATCGATCAATTGAAAAAAAAACAAAAGCCGACGTATAGAGATTAAAAAGACCTTTAAAATGAGGTATAACTCGATACCCCTTCCCATTTAAGATTTTGAAGCTGGCAACTCCCCCTGGCGGAGGGTGAAAGGGGGCGCGTTGCCTTTATGATAAAAAGTTGTCCCCTTCGATATATTTGTTGACGTGTCCCAGGATTTTTTTTATAATACACACATTTCGTGAAGTAAATTAGTAAATTAGGGTGGGAAGTCCTGAAATGAACACCCTGTATACGACCGATGTTGAAAATTGAGATACGACAAGTTGAGAGTTTGGACGCACACGAATTCCCGTCAGGATAACCACTCTACCTGTGTCATAATTAGGGTACGTTAAGCTGTCACTCGAGTTCCCGTCAGGGTGAAAACTGACCTGTTTAAAAGGTGTTTATTTGGGCAGGGATGAGTTGCGCGCAGCGGTCATTTTCTACCTGAATACGAACAAGAACACCAAAATTAGGAGCCGAATTGCGCGCAACAAGATAAACACAAAATTAAGGAGATTAAGGAAATATAAAATGAAGGTATTTGTACATTTATTTCAGGAATAATAAGACACCTACCCTAACCCCGCCAGGGTAAACTATTAGGGCAGTCCCGATAACAGAACAGATTAAATAAACTGGACGGCAATTCGAGTGCGGGATTAAGATACCTGCAAGTGTCGGACGGGAACTCAAGTGTATTATATTGGTCATTAAGGAGCCTGACGGGAACTCGCGTGCACCGGAGAGTTTTTAAAAGTGAAGTGGTCTATTGGGGAGTTTAATTGTATTGTGTCAAAGTGGTTAGTCTTTACATATCCGTGGTATCAAAAAGTGTGAATTCAAATAGTTGTAATAGTATTGAGTTTTATTATAACATTATCCTTTTCGAATCTCACAAACTCTTGCTCCAAATACGTCGAAACCAGTCTACAAGTTATGTTGTCCCTTCTAATTGCCAACCAGAATGGTTGGTGTTGAATAGTAGATATGCTAAACCCGTTTGACTTTGAAGTGTAATTCAATAGCCGTCGGGGCTATAGCCCGTGAAGTAGTAGTGGCTTTTTAATTGAAGGGTTACTGTTTTCAGAAAATATTTTTCAAAACTTATAAAGCGATAAAATAATTATAATTATTTAGTGATTTTTATTGGTAACGCGCTTTATTAAATACGACAATATTACAGGAAACTTGAAAAAAAGATCTCATTTAAAAAATTTGTTGACTGACTACGTATTATTTATATTTAAACCACCAACACGAACAAAACGTGCAAGTAGACTTTAAGATAAACAATATTATGTGGATTTCGTCTATTGAAAATAAATTACTTTTCCAATGTCAATGTGTATCTAACACCAGATATTTATGACTACAAAAAATGTAATTTGTGCTTTGCGTGACAAAAACTTCAACCTTGTTAATGAATTTTGACCACAGACGTGAAGTTTATAGAAAAAGAAAATACCATGTGCCCTTATTCCAATTTTTACTTCGCAGTTAATCCAATCAATGAAGTAAAAAATTTCATGATATCAAAAAAGCTCGAAATTGCTGTGATCGACTTGAAACCTTCTTGCAAATTGTTGAGAAATTTGATAGCTAGAAACAATTGCTACAAACTGAGTTCACCTACAAAATTACGTTAGAAAAAAATTGTTGAAAATACGCTTGAAACAGGTACCCCTCAACAACAAAACCCTTACATAGTCATTCAATGTTCTGTTCTATATTATAAACCACTATTACCGCTATTGCGACTAACATTTTTCTATTCTGCTCCGCTGCTCATCCTTGAGGTATCTAGAGTGCTGGACCTGACATTTGTGCGTACACCTCTGCCTCGCGCATGAGCCTGTTGCCTTGCCTGCCTACGCCTACCTTACTATCCTGGCAAGCCTGACGCCTGCGCGCCCATTCCTGTTGCTCTCTCAAAATACATTCAATTTTGACCTCATGTGCATATCTCGTAAACTCATGACATTTAAGCTGAATGAAATTGGAGAAGCGAAACGATTCGAACTTGAGACTCCTTAGCTATGAAACACTCACCCACCCCTGCGGTATTACTAGAGATACACACTGCATTAGTCAAGAGAACGCTCAGTTAAAAGTTGACCCGAATATCCTGCAGATGATTACCTCACAATTTCAAAAACAATTACACTAAGTAGTGGTTCCTCTGAACACCGAACTGAATCACGAATTAACAAAAGGTCAAGAGCAGAATACTTATTTGCCGCGTCGAACAATATTTGGTTGGGCCAAAATTCATAGGCTGATAACGTCTCCACGTAACTGTCACCTGTCATCGCTCAACCATCACCACTCATGTAACGGTTAATGGTCACCGTAATCGTGTTACTTGTCTCCACCTCCCACAGAGCTTAAGATTTCCTTGGTATCCCAGGGTGTAATACACTAGCTCATGAAGGGCGTAGGATGAATTTTTTATAACGGGTTGATTCATTTGTGAAGATCCTCTATCCTCTATCCACTACCGTGGGCGCACCATGAATTTTTGAAGAATATCAATTCATTTGTGAACATTTTCATCTATCATATTCGTGAGATATAATATTTGAGAGAGGTTGATTTATTCGCGAAAATGTTTGTGAGACACTAAATAATTTGTGAACACTTTTATATTTCGGGCATACGTCTATATTTTTGAAAGGTGTTGATTTATTTGTCAATATTTACATTCACCATGGGTGTACACTATTATCTTTGGAAGGAGTTCATCCATCAGTGTTCTCCATAAAGATACGACATATAGAAGCAAGAAGACATAGGGCAATCTGTAAGTGGAAATGTCCATTTGAACTCCGGTAAGAGAGAAAGAGACAGACGATCAAAGGTTTTTCTGTCTGTCTGTTTGTGTATTTATAGCATACACGCTTTCATATAGATAGAAAGTAGGAAGTTCATGCTACCTTCCTCTCTCTTATATGCTGACGGGTTCGAAGCAGGCTTGATGCCTTTATTTGTAGTATCTCTTTGTGTTCCCACTTCTGCATGTGTTCACAATAATGCCCCCTTCTTTTTTGGCTGAACATATAAGAAACCAACTTCTTTCCAATAAAAAAAATTATAGATAATGCTAATGTATAGAGTTCAAACATTTTCCAAATATCTAGCTCCACTTCACATAAAATGTATTTTAATATAATGTGTTTACAACACAAATTAATGAAGTGGAATGGAAAACATTTCAATGATAGCTCACTTCATAGTCAGCTTATATCTATTTCAACATCAGTTAGATATACAGATTGGGGAAAGTCTATTCGAGTCATACGATTTACAAGTACGACAAGGAAAATATGAGAGAAATTACTTGAAAGAGAGAGAAGAATAATTGTATGCAGTCAGCTGTTGCCAAATGTACTTATCTGTAAAATTATTCCCAATTTTTGTCGGCAACAATGTTAAATACCAATAATAGTTGTTCAATCGAAAGCAGTGTATAGATTTTATTTATTGCAGATTATGATTTGTCCAAATTTTTTCATGAACCATATTATTTTTCTCTTATCTGTGTCGATCTCACTTATTTTTCAAAAGTCCATTATATTACCAATCTGGAATTTCTCCCATTGATTCCATACTATCTGTCAGATTTAGTTTACTGACTCCATTTAGAGTCAGGTAAGTGAACTATCATAGTATTAGAGCCTAATCAAGAAACAAATTCAAACAAAATTCAATTTCTCAAGAAAACTACAAACAAAACAAAAACTACCTACTTAATCGCTTGGTTTAATGGATTGAATATATTAATATAAATCGCACATTTAGAATTTCCAGACACGGTGATTTCAATTCATTGACATGCCTTTTTAAATCGTTGCTATTTAGAGAAGTGGTGATTTTAATTCAAAAATGCGCCTAATACTGTCAAATATTCACGTTATCAAAATAATAAGACGTGAGAATGGAAACTTGAGTTTTTTACAATATGAAATAATAGTATATTATTCAACAAGCAAATAATGATGGCTATTATTCACGAAGGTGCATTTAGGTTGCAAGCCGCAGGCGAGTGAATAATAGCCATTATATGCAAAAAGAATACTACCTGTTTGAGTATAACTTTTTTTGTCAAACTAAAACACTTCAGTTTATGACATTTATGAAGCTTATAACTTCTTATGTTATTGAACAAATTATATATTTAATGAGTATTCAATTCACTGTCACTATTATAATTGACAGAGCAACAAAATTATTTTGCGAGAGATTTTGCGTTAATAAAAACCTACCAGAAAATATCGCACTCCCAAATGACTCTCAATTCTCTCTACATAAAACTATTATTCCGTTAAATTGTCTTATTCTCGGGAAAATCAATGATCAAATGTTGCATTGCTTACTAAGTATTCGGAAAGTTTAGACCAGGATCCAAATTTTATCAACTGTTACACAAGCACTAGCAAATATTTGTAGCTTTGGCTGAGTGCAATACCTAATTCCGGCAGCTCGAAGCTACAGGAGGCAGTTTCAGCAAGAATTCCATCATACTTGTAGGAGTGATTTCTACAAGTACCACTCAAAAGCATCACAACTTCCACTCGCAGTGTCTTTGCTCACATCAGAAGAAACCAGAAATTTTTTCAACAATCGTTTCCTGGTTAATTGATAAACAAGAATTGACTAGCTAGGTCGCCTGATCCAACACAAAATAACTCATCTCAATCCGTCTTTAATAAAGTTTTGTTTTTTTGTGTCAAATATTACAAACTTTGGTATATTTGGTATATTGCAGTTCTCAATATTGAAGTCGATTGTAACGTTTTTGGAATCGAATGTAGATCTATGTTCAATGTAAACGAATTCAATTCTTAATTTCCTTCCATTTGTTCCAATGTCATTTTCAGAATTTCATTCGTTTTCAGGAAATTAACAAAGGCCTTTGAATGTATAAAACAGAAACAATATTATCTATATTTTTCGTTTGTTATAATAGAAATGTATTTTATGTTTAGGAGGATTTATGATAGTTTATATAATACCATGTATATTATACTATATCCGGGCTTCTTGCCAGCTCTACTCGTCTTATTTCATTCTACAATTTTTCAATTTTGGAATATATGTACAGAATGTTTCCTAACTAATCTAAAATATTGTGGTGGGCGCTTCGTCACTACATTTCAAGATGAAAAGTTTTCATAAACATGAAATATGTGGAAATAATTCTGTGGTTTTATGAAAACATGATGCAAGTACAACTTTTCCTCGACATTCAGCCGAGATTTTTTGGAAAATTATTTCAATTAGGATATTAAAATTTAAAATTGCATTTTCAATCCTAACTTAATAATTGGAAAATGGTAATGGTAAGAACATTGAAAAAATAAGATCAGGGTAATCTCACGTATTTCAGTTACCATAATAGCTACATTTATATAGGTACTGTGTGACTTAATGCGAAGATTGAGTTATTGATAGAATTATTATTAGGGTTCAAAATGATCCGAAGATTTGAGTTAGTATTGTTCTTAGTTGCAAATACGCGTCTTCCAATATATTTAATAATATTATTAACATAAAAAGATTTCAACATAGTCAACATCATTTCAAAGGCCACTTAGAATAATCATATTCTTTCTTATTACTTCTAAAAACGGAAAAATAAATTTAACTTACAGTCAGAGCTCATTTTTCACAAACAATCTCCCTGTATCTCATTGAGGGGGAGGCCATGGGCGCCATGGCCCCCCCTTGATATTGGTTCAACAACCAGAGTCTGGATATGCAACTAAACCTTTGATTGGTTTTCAACAAGAATGAAACACATGTTATATGTTTTACAAACCAAAATTATTCGTTGTATTGATTCTCAAACACTCAAACATCCCAAATCCACATGTTTTGAAATTTATTATTAGAATTGTGGATTTGTGTTTTTGTTTGTTTAGTCACATTTTTATCCATCTTATTTATGTTATTTTTCACTAGTTTCAGTTGTTTCCAGTATATTTTCAAACAGTGACCAAAGACATATCTTTCTGAACAATAATTCTATCAAGTTTTTGTTCCAGTTGTTTTATTTTGAGATTTTTTTATTTATTAGAATAGGCGTGACGATAGTTTTTGAAACACTCTTCCGTCATGTGGGTACACATTCACTATTTACGAAAAAACCTTTATTTCGGTAATAAACTTAAGTTTAACGAAGTTTGAAGCCATTTTACTGATATTTTTTAAATAGTGCGCGAAAACAGCTCGCAGGTGTCATGGCGTCGGCTCTGACGTCACGCCGAGGTAAACATGTCATTGTGTCCATGCGTAGCGAAGAAAGTAAACAAAACATTAAATAAATTCGTGTCATAAAAATGAATTCCAAAGTTTATAAGTGGTGTGCAGTACCGTAGTGTAAAAACACATCAATAAGAACACCCAACAAAGTGTTTGTACATGTTCCAAACAAGAAAATGATAGATAAGAGATAAGTGGTTGAAGCTCGCAAGGCGAAACCCGAACAATGTAGTCACGAATTGGCCACTTTATTTCTGTGAAGACCACTTGTGAGTATGTTATCATATTATATTTATATTTCTCAAACTTAAAACGTTTGTTTGACGTGAAATAGTTGAAATATTGAGGCTATGAAATATCTAATTTATTGAGGTTATGTTTGTTTTGGTCTTCTCTATAAGTCTTATTATCAATTTCAATGGTTTACTTTTCTTTTTGCAGTTGCCAGATGATATGGAAAATTATATGCAGTATCATGTGATGGGGTCAGTATCACAAGTACCTATGAAACCAGGATGTATGCCCCATAAATTTTTATGCCAACCTATGAAAGTTAAATAAACTCGCATGAGCTTAAGACTAGTTTGATTATATCTAAGTTGGTTGTATCTAGGGTGAAGTTAAATACAAAATTCACTCACAAGGAAGTTTTCACGTTTCTAAACTCAGACGAGCAGAATTCTTGATTTGTTGCGAGGAAATCGCCCAACATCATTATATCAATCCTGGGTAAATTTGAGCTATTTGCCCTAACAAAGCTTGGTTTCATTGTTATAGTAGAGTGGAGACGATAAATCACACGTAAAATAATAAAAGATCAATCCAAATGCGTAATCACTAGTATTCACAACATTAAAACACAGAAAATGAGTGTATTGAATATTGACTGACAGCGGTGTTTACCTAAACGTGACGTCATGCGCTGTGATTGGTGTTTCAGTCAAAATGGCCGATTGCAGTATTTTTATGTTTTATTTTATTGAAAATGTTAATAATCTGAATTTAAAAAAAAATTAAGCAGTGTTTTGAATTTTTTTGATATGAACTTTCCCCTCAAACCATTATATCGACGATTTTTTGATACTGTCGTCGATATCGATACTTTCTATTGTGGAATTTTGTTTTTGCTTGTTTCGCCATATTCTGTTCAATTTTATTTATATTATTTTTCACTGGTTTCAGTTGTTTCAAATAAAGAAAATATATATTTATATATAATTCATTTCTATATGGATTTTATTACTTTGGTTACAAATTTCCATTAACTCATGCCCCCCCCTGAAAAACTCCCTAGATCCGCCAGTGTGGTGACAAGACTTATCACACAATAATATTCTCGTACATTTTGGACGAATTACAAATATTGTATTCATATAATCTAGTTAAAGCTATTCTTATTCACTTTTTATAATTTGAAGTTCCCAATTCAATATTAGAACGTTTCGTACTTATATTGCAAAACAACATCGCTGTTTGAAATAGTTTTCGAACAATGTCAGAAAGTGCAGACGACAAGTGAACCTACTATTCATTGTCTGTCGGGTGGCCTTGCGTCTTTTACTTCATCCCCACTCAACGACCGGCTGTAATGCGACATTCGACGTAAATTTTGAAGCGATGGAATAAAAGTTTCACTTTAATAATTTTGCGAAAAGTGGCCAGAACGGCGCTTATAAATAAATTTCACTTTTTCGATGAAGTGAAATCAGCAGGGCGGAAGTGATAAAATTGGAAAATACTTGCATACACTCTAGGAGTACATAAAAGCATCATAAATAACGAATCAACAGCTAACTTGGTGAACTTAAGTTGATTTATTTTTTATAACCCAAAATCGGTTATCTGAAATTCAGTATTGTGAACAGTAGCGTTTAGAGACTTGTATTTTGACGCCAAGCATGGGGCAGAGCTCATGGTTAAATACACATGCCGAAGGCCAATTTCTCATCTTACAAATTTAAATTTAAATACACCTTACTTTTCAAAGATGGAGATGGAGATGACTAAAACAAGAAATTAGTTTATAATGAAATAAGAACAATCCAAATCAACGTATCATCCAGTCCAGGAAACAATTGGGAAGGTGAGCGATAATTATAGTCGTCGTATATTTTTTCGGATCATCGGTACATCTGTATGGAAATCTCCGAAATGGAAAAACCTACAGTGAAGTACCGTAATATAAAAAGAACGAAATGGGGGAAATCAGGAATGACGCAGAACACTTACTAGGACTACGTCAAAAATAAAATTTAAAATGGGTGATGATATAAACCTTGCCTCGAAAGAACTTCGTAAGACTATCGAACTCTCATATCACAACTGCTCTAAGGTAGCACGTACTTCTGGGAATAAATTATTCTGATTGAACAAGGAACTTACCAAACTAAAATCAAGAATTTGCAAGCTATTAAACAATGCGAAAAGGACAGGATAGAGCGGAACATCACTTCACGTTGATCACTTGCAACAAACAGATCAGGAAGGCAAGAAGGTAGTCCTTGAGAAAATGATGTGGTAAGATGGGAACAGCATCAGAAATGGCTCGACACCAGAAAATTTTTGCCTGAGATCCTATCAATTCCATTGGCAATATTTTGAAAGGAACAATTGTTGAAGTGCTGCTGATAGAGTGACAATTCAGTGCAAAGTGAGCTGAGCAATTAAGTTGGTTGAGGATACGCAGCTCCTGGAAACAAATACATCAATCTCTATCTCCAGTACTTTGTAAACTCTTCAGATTTTCACTGGCAATTAGATACACTCCAACCGCATGAAGCCCTGATTATCTCCATTTCTGAGAGATGTGAGGAATATTCCCAAGCGAAGTCATTCATGCCAATAACTCATTGATAGGCATGTGAGGGCAAACTTTCTCATTGTTAGGCCACTACATTATAGCGACTCCCAGGGTTAATTGAACAGCAGTTGTTTGAGTATGTGGCTCCAGTAGTTCATGAGCTTTGTTGAAATTCAATGGATATACATATCCATGCTGCAGTTTTTAAGTGATCAAGTGCTGGTTCGGGACTATCAAATTTCATTCAGATTTTTTTCTTTGCCGGGGTTTTTCCCCCTTTGTGGTTTGCAGAACATAAGAAATGAATAATCACATATTTCATGGCATAGATTTTATATGGTTGATATTTTGGAAAACAAATCATAAACGTTGTTTCCAAACTATTAGAAGTATTGTACATTCACCCAGATTATATTCAAGTGTCTGAAAACATACAAATAAACAAAAAAATTTTGGTCTCAAAACTTCTGGAATCAAAGTTATCAAATTTCTCCTATACACTTTCAATATACGTTATATGATGGACAACGTAATGAGAATTCCACGTATTGGAGCAATACTAACGGTTTGATCCACCACAATTTCTCATACTGTATTCGTACCTCTATTTCTTGAAGTGAATATGAGCAATAAAGCTGGAACCGACAGCAGCTCATAGATACTTGTATTCCTTTCGAATATAAGGACAGTTTTTGCAAAAGCAGCTGCAAAGTGGCTTGTATAATCTTTGGAAACTTAGACCTTTTTATCTTTCGTTCAGATAATAGACACTGTTGTTCGTATCAAGACGCTGTCGTTCAGGGTCGCATTATTCCTATCGTTCGGAATATTTTGGGTATTGTCATTCATCTAGCATACTGTCGCTCAGTATTTCTGGACCGTTGTAATTGTAATCACTGATATAATAAATAAATAGCGCATTCCACTATTATAAATTGAATTCATTCATTGTTTACAATTATATTTTATTGCAATTAACACATTTTTACAAAGTGGAGTCATTTAGAAACAGTTAGTTTCATTTAAAACCATATGATGAGTAGATTCCACGAAGTGAGGGTTTATACAGTTAACTCAATTATATTTTGCTCAGATGTTGTTTTTATTTCATTTATTGATAATACCTCGTCGAATCGACAAAGGACGGCCAGCCTGGTGTATGCTTAGACAAGTACCGTTAAAATAATTTAGTTACTGTGAGTAATGCATAAGCTCGCACTTTGATTTTATTTTAAATAAGCGTTTAATTGAACTAATATTGGATACGTAAAATTTTTATTTTAACTAGTAGTACAGGGAATGAAGCTCAAAAAAAGGTAAAACCTCGCAATTTTTTCGTCCAGCATGGATTGACTTGAAATTCTAACAGGAGGTAGGTGATAACCGAAGGTTCAAAATCTATATCGAACCGAAGGGCGCTAAACGGTTTTTAGGGGTGAAAACTACCCTTATTTGTCAAAAATCATAAAATCACATTTTAAACCTGAAAATGGGTGAGATTTGGTTTGGATGAGTTGAATAATGATTGTTTTAAGCTTTGGAATACAATTTCATCATATTTCAACCCCTAAAAAGCAGCCCCTGTTACAGCTTAATGTAAAAAAAATCATGAATCCTTAAAAAATGATTTCGCCTCTGATTGATTTGCATAAAAATTTGGGATTAGGCTCAACTCACCCTCTGCTTTATATATCATGTCATGCCGACGAACCCTGAATGTTTTTTGGTGGTGAAAACTACCCCTAAATGTCAAAAATTGAAAAATAGCATTATAAATCTTAAGATAGGTGAAAATTGGTTTGAATTAGTAAAATAATGAATTTGTTACATTTCAAAATACAATTTTACACTTTTTTAACCCTTAAAAATCAACTGTTATCAGTAGTGTACTATAATATACAATTGGAATTTTTCGAAAAAAAAATCGATTGGTTTTTTTTAACGTATTTCCTTCATTTTTGATGATAAAAAGTTTATTCAAAAACGATTTTTTAGGGTTTTTCAAGAACTACAAGGATCTGTAAGTTAAATCACTTTAGACCCTTTCGTTTTTAAATGGGGTGAGTTTAAAGGACTAAAAAAAGGTGGTGCTCGTGCGTAAATAGACGTTTTAAACGGCTATATCTCGTCAAATGTTTACTGTACAAAAAATCTACTTACAGGAAAATTTTCGTCATAAAAAAAGCTACAATTTCGTTTTTTAACTTTGTTTGTACCTCTAATATTTTCGGAGTTATTTTGAAAGAAAGGGTAAAAAATACAAAATTATGAAAAATAACTTTTTACTTTAAGCCATAATTTTTCGAAAACTATGAATTTTAAATTGGTCAAACTTCTTGGACATATCAACCATACATGTACAAAGAGAATTGCACAAGGGTAAAGGTCAATTTTAATCAGGGGGGTAGTTAGGGGGTTGTTTTCACCGATTTTTTTGTATAAAAAATTCAGTACCGACATTATTTTTGTCATAATTCACTCAATTTTGATGCTACAGACCTTTTTTTTAAGAAAGGTCTAATTATGCTCTTTGAAAAAGATTCTATGAGTTTTCTACGAAAAACGCATCATTTTTCCGGTATTTGACTTTGAATCACATTTGGCATTTGGGAAAAAAAGCTAATCATTGATGGGCCACATCTCGGTTCCTATTGGTTTTAGAATAAATATAAAAAAGGGTTTCGCTTGTTTTTTAAAAGCTACAATTTTGCTCTTCACAGTTTTTTTGATAAAATGCATAATTTTCGAGTTATCCGCGAAAAACATCAAATACGTCGATTTTTTCCTCTAAAAAGCGTTACTTTCAATCGCGAATAACTTAGAGAATATTGATTTTACAAGAAAAATGTATGGAACATTTTTTGCTTAGAATCACTTTTTCAATCGATACCTGTGGTTAAAATGTTATAAAAAATTTTCACCCCCGAGATGGAGTGGCAACCACCCCCAAGGCTTTAGCGCCCTTCGGTTCGATATAGATTTTGATCCTTGGGCTATCACCTACTTTCTGTTAAAATTTCAAGTCAATCCATGATGGACGAAAAAATTGCCAGGTGAAATGCTTCATTCCCTGCACTATAGAGACCTCGTATAATCCAGTTATAATGTTTTTTTTTTCATAATTTTTTTTGTCCTCCATATTCGTACTGCATTTTCTCAAAGTTTGTCCAAAGCATATTTACATTCAAAAGCAAAAAAATATATAAATATTTAAAAATAAAACTCTTTTCATTCCAGCTATCCTTATTTTCCTGGAAACTCCATCGATTCCTTTGCGATACATGTTCCATTGAAACTACAGTTCTACCCTGTCGAACCAGTGGAGCTGAATTTCAACTTGAGTTATCAAAAAACTGGAATGGATGTTGATGGAATAAGATGGGCCTCAGCGATGTGTTACAAAGAGACAAAGGAAAGAAGAATTGGAGAGATGTCACTCCAATTTGCTTTTTGTTACTGAAGAAGTTTATTACACATCACTTTTTATTTACCTATGAACTGTTTCCACTTTCAAGGAATGGTGGAGATCAGGCATTGGACATTATTCATTGGATGTTACCTCCTTCTTCATACTGTATTGCGTGGAAATATTGAGGAGGCTTTTTTGTACAATTATTGAAGTTTATTCAGGGCTATTCACTAAGCCGGTTATGGAAGGACTTTTTGATCAATCAATAATTACCTAATACAAATTGATAAAAATTGTCCCTTATTCAATATAAAAATCAAGAACCGGAAGAAGATACTCAAGAGATTCTAGTAGTCCATCCGAATTGCCAGATAACACGTTTGAAAATTTGTTCAGGACAAATAATCACACATCTTTGTAAATTATAAATGATTCATATCACTTTCAACCTAATAATCCAGTAAATAAAAGAAAAAAGTTAACATAAATGACGCCCTATTTTCATCTTTCGGTTGGAAGTTGCATTTGGTTCCTCATTAAACATGAGACAAAGTTCTGCATGAAAACGCGTGCGAGGGCGGAGAAAATGGCCCCAAAAGACCAGAAAAATAGGTTTTCAGCCAATATCTCCTAAAATATGGCAGTTACAGATTTTTGGTTCAGATAAAAATTAAAGTTCAGTTGATTTTCTACAAAAATGGTCCTCATGATTTTTCTCGAAAATTTGACCGGTTTCGAGAAAAATGGCACCAAGCGCACCTCGAATAATGAGCTTCTGTGCTGTATGCCGGAGGCATATTCGTTAACTGCACCCATTATAGACCATTCGGAAATCGGAACGTTGCCTTGTTAACTGCAGACGATATAGATAAACTTCGCAATTATATCGTCTGCAGTTAACTTATTCTGCAATATTGGTATTCTGTCATTTATGAAGTAAACTACCGAAGTTAGGAAAAACATTTGTTATTATAGTATCCGCGCGACCGTGATAAGTAATTAATAGTCAAATTTTCAGAAGCATGAATTCATTGCCAACAGATTTTCACTATCATAAAACTGATAGTACTACGATTAGGACAACTTTAGGAGACAAAGAGGCAGTAGAGGTAGGCGAAATATTAGTTTAAAACTACAATAATATGCTAAGATAATTTATTCCTGTAAAAAAAACACGGTGTTCATAACATAACCTAGGTTTTTCGATCTCACTTGGTCTACCAGTTATAGTTTTTGTGCTGGTGTTATGTAGCCAATTGATAATTAACTATTCTACCTCAATAACAATCATTAAAGTTAAGTTTAAAAGCTAGTAGTGAAAAAATAAAATATTTTTTATACGCGACAATGAATAGTTGTTGTCTACTCGTTTCATTTCGCGCATTGGCTTACATTAAGGGGAAGCTGAATGGGTTTGATAATTTTAAAAAATCGTAAAAAATAGACGATTAATCTAATCCAAATAAAATTTTTGCATTTAGGTTAAATAGAGGGCCTTTATAACAACACACGTTATTAAAGTAATTGGTGTATGTTAAAGGGGCGTTAATAAAGAGGTTTGAAAATTAAAAAAAATATATATAAACGAATTAACCAATTTAAATAATATTTAGTAAATAGGTTAATTATAGGGATATTCTTAATTATTTATAATATTAAACTTATTAGCTTACGTTAAGTAAGCTGGTGTTAAAGGGGGTTTGAAAAGTTTTGCATATACCTATAGGTTTAAAAGGGGGACCCTCTACGTAAATTTCTACCATACTCTTATATTTCAGGATCGGATTTCGGAATTAGAATCAAAAACGAAAATAGCATGGCGAATAACCAAAACATTCAATAATAAATGTCTAGGGAGGAAAAACATTTTCAAACGTATTTACCATTGCCACCTTAGTACGAGATCTTCAACAATAAAAAATAAAACCTCTAATACTCGAAAAAGCAGAAATACAAATTTTCCAGCTACGCTTACAGTGATTATAAAGAGATTCATAAAAAATACTAAATCTAAATGTAAGGATGATCTTACGGAAAAATGGCCTTGCGTTGTAACATTTAGAAATGATCATAATCACATTGTTCTTAGCGCTGTAGCCTTAAAAGAAAGACCCATCGGACATGAGACTAAAACCGCAATATTAGAATTATTTGAAAAAGGTCATAGTGTTGCATCAGCATATCACACATTCTATTTATCAAAAATGGAAGAATTGGGTGATAACTATGAAGATTTTCTTTTGGATAGGCACTACTTCCCTACAAAAAATGATTTTCCACGTTGTGGAAAGCAAATTTTGAAAAATCGTTTGGCGAACGTTCTGGAAAAAAAATGCTTGAGCACTTGGAAAAGAATTTGCAAACTTCTTTTAACATGCAAAATGTGAACTATAAAATCAGTAGAGTTGGAGACCATTATTCGGTGTCAATTTGTACCCCTATTATGCAACGCGTAGCTCGTTGTTTAGTGCAGGCTTCTGAAGTTTTATTTGTAGATGCGACCAGTAATTGTGATGTCCAGAACCATAAGGTTTACTTTTTAGCGAACCATTCTCCTGCTGGTGGAATTCCTGTGGGATGTATTATAAGTAGTCCTCAAAAAATAGATGTATTCAATGCAGGTGTAGAAGGTCTAATCGAAATTATGCCGATAAAAATCTCTCCTGCTGTAATTATAACAGATTATGATATGGGTGGAAGAAATGTTCTCAAGAAAAATTGGCCACAATCAACTCTATTACTCTGCACATTCCATGTGTTGAAATCATGCTGGAAATGGTTAAAGTGCGCAAAAAATAAAATAAATCAAGAAAATGTTCAGGACCTTTACAAGCTTTTTAGAAATATATTAATGTCTACAACTGAAGAGGACTTAGAAATGCATAAAAATATTTTTTTCGTTTCATGTAATGAACCCAAATTTAAAGAATATGTGAAAAACATGATAAATAGAATAGAAACATGGTGTCTGTTTTACAGACGGCAATACAAATTACGTGGGACCGATACGAATAATTATGTAGAGGTAATGTTTAGGTTATTCAAAGACATTACTTTAGAAAGGACAAAAGCATTTAATCTATGTCAACTAACCGATTTTGTAACTACCAGCTTTGAATTTTATATCAAACAGAGGATCTTAGATGTTATTTTAGATAGACTTAAAAAGCAAAAATCAAAGAGATATGAGATAAATGAAAAAGACGTTACTGCAAGCCAAGTAGCCGACATAGGAAATATGCAATATGCTGTACAGAGTTGTAAAGATAAAAATAAAACTTATTTTGTCGATATGCAGACTTGCATTTGCACTTGTTACGAAGGTAACACTGGTAAAATATGCAAACACCAGGCGGCAATTATAAAGCTCTTTTTTATTGAGTCAGCAGTCAAAGTTTTATAAAATGACACAAAAAGAAGATTGTATTTTATAGCTACAGGAAAAGAAGCCAACGAAAATTTGATGGAACCTCTTTTAATCAAAAACGTGAAAACTGCCTATAATCCAGAAAATCCAAAACAGCATCAGACCATGTATATCAAGAAATTAATAACGAAATTAACAGCGAAATTAACAGCGACCAACCAGTACAATTAAGTATTCCATCATACCAAGAAGTTTTAGAGGTGAAAGAAAAATGGAAAGATTTTTCTGAAGCAATACTAAAAAATCTAGATGACGACACTGCATCATTTTATCCAGCTGTCAAAGTTTTCTTAGAAAACCGAAACAAATATGCTCAGTCCTCAGAATCGTTGTTGTCAGGACTTTACACAGCTTTTAAATATTCTGGTATGTTTGCAAATTATTTAATTACCTCTATATTGATATTTTCCCAATATTTTCAGGCCTGCCATCAAAAGCTCAAAAAACAAGATGCCAAAGGAAAGGGAAAAAATTTCTGTCCAACCAACTTCAGTTTCTCGAAGGAAAAGTAAATTTTCAGGGAGAAGATCTCAACAGGCTGGTCGGAAAATTAATATGTTGGACAAAAAGAGAAGAAAAGGACCTCATGCCCTAAATAAATGTGTTGAAATGAATGTTCTTCTAGGAGATAATAAATATAAAAAATAATGTACTTCATGTTTTTTAAACAGTATTTTTTTTGTTTTGTATTTTGGAAAATAAAAGTGACAATGCTTTCTACTGTTTACTTGGTATAAAAAAAGATGTTAATTGCAGACGATATAGTTGAAAAGTTTGTCTATATCGTCTGCAGTTAACAAGGCAATGCTCGGATTTCCGAACGGTCTATAATGGGTGCAGTTAACGAATATGCATGCCGGAGAGCACAGTCCGTGTATTTACACATCAGCGGGGGGACAAATTATTCAATAACTTTGTAAAAAATGCATATTTTCTCATGATTCAAAGTTCATGCAAAAAAGGAATTCTGCTGCTATCATACCATGTGAATTGAGTCACGCTTGACTCTTTCGGCCATATCGGAACACAAGTCAAACTTTCTGTTCCCGGGCAATTTTAACCTCGCCAGGAATTTGGTCCCATTTTTTTGTATTGCACTAATTTACTCAAAATTTTCTTGATTATGGGTCCTCATAAGGTCATCCCTGAAATTTGTATACCCTAATTTTTTTTTAATTTTCATTTAATCGTTGTTTATTAAATCCCAAATTTTTGCTGTTTTTGGAGCGCGGGGAAATTTTGTGAACAACCAACAATTAAAAATTCATACATGATCCGATTGGTCTCTATGATACATCATTTGAAAGCTAAGAATGTCTACTTTTCGATTGTGCGATTACTTTTTTTTGACGAAGTCGTCCATTTTTCAATAAAATTAGAAAACGTGGGCTCAAGGAAAAAACGCACTTTTTTGGTGGTTTTTTTCTCCCTGCTCTTTATTTTTAACATTTAAACACCTTAATTAGTGTAACGGGGGAATTCCCACCTTTCCATCGATGTATATAAGTCATACCTTTGATACCCCGGGGAAAAACCAATATATCTAAATGTATTCGCGAAAAATTTTCCGATAGTGGGCGTTGCAGTTTATGTCAAAGCTGTCAGTGGAATGGGGGAAATAATGCTAACCCAGATAATCTGTGGCTAACCCCCATTTGTTTCAATACACGTACTGTAATGGCGATTTGGTTTGTTTTCCCCATTCCAGTTTTGCTCGTTTTCGCGAATACGCTATAATTCATTACTTTCTTTCCTCCGTCGCTCGCCGCGCGTGTGCTCTACGTGGCGCTCGTGTCGTCTGCTACAAACCAATTTTCTATGTAATATTTTAGTCTATAATGTATTATTCTTGTATCATTATATTAATTTCTCCCGTTGATAAATAAATAAATAAATAAATAAAAATATATATTTTTCTATAATAAATGAAACATTAAGTACGTTTATAACTCGTTATTCCAAAAACCTCAATCAGTCTGGTTGCAAAAAGATTTGCAAGAATTTGCGGGAATCTGCAAGAAATTGTTGCTGAGTATTATGGGTAAATATTCTTCACTCTTGAGGCATTTTCAGTTTTCCTTACCAAAAACCTATGAACATCAGTATTTGGCCACATGTGCAAAGCTGATTGTTGCTAGATTCAGGTCCACTGGTGAGGTCCATCTCGCTAGAATTAATCTTATAGCCCGTTTTCCTAATAAGTATATCTTATTGAGGCCTCATCTGAGAGGAAAACAAGACCCTCGGAAACATAAATATCCATCAAAAGTGTCTGGTTACAGGGTTTCTTATTTATGGCACCGAGGATTTTCCCAATCTGTTCCCAATCTACAATTGGTTTCCACAATCCAAAACATTGAAAATAATGGATTTCCAACACCCCTCAGCTCAAATTTTGTACAAAACTTGCATATTTCACAAGTCTCAAAATTCCCGGCTTTTCAACCCGATTTTTTGCAGAAAATATCAATGTTGCGAAAAAAATCATGAGGACCATTTTTGTAGAAAATTAACTGAACTTCAATTTTTACCTGAACCGAGAATACTTAACTGCCATATTTTAGGAGATATTGGCTGATAACCTATTTTCCCGGTCTTTTCGGGGCCATTTTCTCCACCCTCGCACGCGTTTTCATGCAGAACTTTGTCTCATGTTTAATGAGGTACCAAATGCAACTTCCAACCGGAAGATGAAAACAGGGCGTCATTAATGTTAACTTTGCCTTGTTTTTTCCTCCTTCATTTACTGGACTAAAATGGAATTTGAAAGTGTTATTTACTTCAGATTTATGCAACTGAATGCTACCAAGCCAGTGTTAGTACAACTTCACATTTTCCATCGAGCCAAGCATCAGTTAGTTGAATTGTGACTTTGGTTACTGACACTGTGTAAACATATAATGAAGTACTCCCTGGGGCTGTTTACCATAAGGGAAAGGGATATGCTAGTGGGAATCCTGAGTGGAAGGTAATGTGAAGCTAATTATAACTTCAATAAATGCTCTTCACCCACGATCAACTCATGATGCTGCCATATGGAAAATTTCCTCTATGAGAGAAGATATAAAGCAAACCTATCAAGGAGGTAGAGCAAATATATGGCTTTAGGAGATTCCGGTGGTTGATGACGCCTATAATACATGCAGAGCATAATACACCTAGCATAAGCAGAGTGTCATAAAAAGACCAGAAATATTATAGATTGGGTGTTTGGTATTCTTAAAAGCCACTTCGGATATTCACTAAAATATAGAGCACTGCCTCCAAAAGCATCGGGAGTCTATCATATATTGCTCATAACCTGTTATTTCATTAATCAATCTTTTTTAAATTAAAGAAAGTATATGAAAAAGATTGTGATTCAATTTCCCAAAAAAATTAAAAAAATATATAAAGTATACACCACAAGGAACATACAGAAGATATAATGAACGTCTCACTCTGAGACTTAATTAAAATTTTCTTGAAAACGGATGTAGTTTTGTTCATCAAATAATGAAACTGATAAAACTTTTCGACATCTAATATTATTTCAAGCCTCTAGCGAACTGTTGTCGAACTGTTGTTATGATCGAATGATATCCAGTGAATGAAAACACCTTACATTAGCAAAAATATATTCGCCAATAGATTTAATACCGCTCACGCATTTTTCGTTTTACGTTATGACAAACTGGTAAACCAGTCTCATTGAATTTTGAAATTAAATTTAGCTTAAATGTAACAATATGTACCATTGGAGATTCAAAATTGGACAGGAATGAGAAAAAAATACAAAAGCGTTTTGCATGACAGGTAATTGAACCAAAACCCAATTAATCAACATCCAACATTGCTGATTCTTTAGACAGGGAAGACGCTGAACTAAAAATTCTAGGACCCAGTGACACCTACGGCCTAACGACTTCGACAATTGCGGAACTAGCCAAACGTTTAACCCATGCACAATTCCTTAAGAGATGGGATGGAATCAAAGGATGCAGTCTTGCCAGGATCACCCTGGGCGACCCTGAGAAGCTAGCTAGAAATATTTGGCGATGAACAGGAAAAACCTACGTTTAACAGATCTCTGACTGGTCACTGTCAACTAAAGGAACACCTCCATACTATGGGGCTAGTGGACACACCTTTATGCAGGATGTGTGAACAGGAAGATGAAACTGTTAGGCATGTCTTATGCGAGTGTCCGAAGTTATCGTCAATAAGAGAGTGTGTGTTCGGTGAGTCTTGGCCTACACCTGCCGATATAAAGGAGATGTCTCTTAGTGACCTGTCCACCTTCCTGAGAAGGACAGGATGGATAATGACCTAGGAGGACAACTCCTCGGGAGGATGTACAATGGGTCACATGTGGCCTAAGTGCTGTGAGCCTACACACTCACCCTCCCTACTCCACAGATACAGATACAGAATCAACATCCTTACTCAAAAATAAAAAACACTATTGATCATGGAATGAGGCTTCATTGTTTGATTATTGAGAAATATTTTATTATTAGCTCATAGGTAATTGGCGACTAATAAGATTTTCCAATAATCAAGCATGAGATAGTTTGCTAAAAAACAGAAAAATACATATAATAGTTGAATTTTTTTTCAATATTACATAAACTTCTATTGCTATTATTTAAGCTCAGCTTAAGAAAGGAATATCACAGCATAGGGATTTTTCTCCGGCTGAAAGATTCTATTTATAAGCTGATTTTGGAGCACTCGGTAAAATACCCAAATCTATTTGATTCCGTCTTCAACCTTATTGATGACAATAGATTTTGTTTTTAGATAATCCCACATTCTATCATTATTCGAATTCTTAATTACAAATTTTTTCAGCAACAAAATCCAATACTGTTGTGTTATACTTTTTTCATAATACAACTTTACAAAGATATTTTGGTAACCAACTAAAATTAAAATTGTGTATGTCCAGATCTCATGCTACTAAATAAAAACGGCACATTATTAAAATCATTCTACCTACCATTAAATGTAAATTACTCAAAGTCGAATTAAGCACTTAAAAATCACTTGAACTGGAAAAAAAAACTCTTATGAACACACCTTTATCACATAAAATATAAAACCCATAATTCCGAATTACTATTCAAAGTTTGCGCACGATTTAACTTTTCGCGCCTTGCGTATCCTTGTAAGTGCTTCGCGGGTTTGCGGTTGCCCTCTAAACAAGAAAGCAACAGATACACTAGCCCTACAATGCGGCGCTGACGATGTTGGACGTCGCGACGTTGGTTTGTTGAAGACGTGCGCACACGATCTGACCCTCCGAATGGGTCAAGGTCCAATGTTAATGTCATCACGTGACCGCCGTGGATGCATTTTGCATAGGTTCATTTATTTATTGTTTGGTCGGGTTCGCTGTTAGATTGAAGCTTTGGCCGTTTCGGGGCCATAATTCAGGTTAATCCAATTTTATTGTTGTTTATACAGCTGTTTATTATTTTTTTAAATCCTGGGATACGTGTTGGTGGTATCTCCGGTATCCTACATGTGTATCTTACACTGTTAAAGTA
>CAJUYG010003191.1:0-23289 GCA_910591675.1 Galerucella calmariensis
AATATGATTTAAAACGAAAGTTAGCATAAAAATGGACCATTTCCTATTCTATTTCAGTCAAATACAGACCAAAACTCGAAAAAACGCTAAAAACAGACTAAAACGATGAGAAAAGTCACAATTCGACCTCATTCCCTCCAAATACTCTCGATTTCACGTAATTAAAGCTCGAAACGGTCAACGGTTCTCTGTTGGCTTGCAGTGTTTTTAGGGAATAATTCCAGTGAAAAAGTAACAACTTTTATTAAATTCAAATTAAATTGACAATACAAAATTAAAAGTCTATCTGACAACTAACTAAAGCTAGTCTGATAAATAAATGTTAAATAAAAAATTTTATTCTAACACTCCCTCCTTAACATTTATTTTATCTCGGATTGCTAGAAAAATACATCTCCCTAGTGTTTTCGTAAAAATATCGGCTAATTGTTCTTCACTCTTTACAAAATCTAACCTAATATCCTTGTTTAATCTATCTCTTAAAAAATGGACACGAACATCAATGTGTTTAGTTCTTTTTTGAGCTGTTTCATCAGTCAACATTTTTATTGCACTCTGGTTGTCCATCTTCAGAGTGATTGGTCTTGAGCAAATTTCCATTTCTTCATATAGTCTGCTCATTATGATGATTTCTTTTATGGCTTCAGTGGCTGCAATGTATTCAGCTTCAGCTGTGGACAAAGATACAATACTTTGTCTTCTTGAATACCAATCAATAGGTGTCCCGGCGAAAAACATCACAAATCCTGAAGTCGATTTTCTAGTTCGGTAGTCCCCTGCGAAATCGGAATCACTGTATCCTACCAATAATTCATTATTTGAGTTTTTCGTATAGTGAAGGCCAAATGTTTTTGTTCCACTTAGGTAACGTATAACTCGTTTGACTCCCTCCCATTGGATTAAACGAGGATATTCCATATATCTGCTGAGTTTATTGACAGTGAATGCTATATCTGGCCTTGTGACAGATGCCAGAAATAGTAAACTTCCTATAGCCTCGCGGTACGGTGCTTTGCATAAAGGACTGTCTTCACTATCCAAATCTTCCGTAGGCCCTGGTGTATCAACTGCTTTACATGATATCATGTTGAATTTTTCAAGAATTCTTTCTATTTGTATTTTCTGACTTATACATATTCCATTTCCAGTTTTAGTAATTTCCATTCCCAAAAATTGTTTTACTTCTTCTTCTCTCTTGATTTCAAAATTATTTTTCAAATGTTCCATTAATCTCTCTATTCCTCTTCTACTGGAAGCTGCGATTAGGCCATCGTCCACAAAAATTACTAAAAATAATTTTTCACCTTCGTCTTTGTAAAAAATGCAAGGATCATTAACTGACTGAATTAGTTTGAACTCTTTCAATGTAGCTACAAATTTCGCATTCCAATTACGAGGAGACTGCTTCAAACCATAGAGTCCTTTCTTTAGTAAACAAACCCTGTTTGTCCCGTCATGGAATCCAGGTGGCTGCTCCATGTAAATAACTTCGTTAAGATCACCATTAAGGAATGCAGTCATCACATCGAACTGAGCTAATTCCATTTGATAGTACGCAGCTATGCTAAGTATCAACCGAATGGATTTATATTGTGCTACAGGACTAAATGTTTCGAAGTAGTCTTGGCCAAAAGTTTGACTGTATCCTTTTGCAACCAACCTTGACTTATAAATCCCATTCAATTTCTTTCTGAAGACCCACTTATTCTTTATAGTTCTCTTGTTGTCTGGAAGTTGGGTTAACGTCCATGTTTCATTTTTATGAAGTGCCTCCAGTTCTTTTTTCATAGCATTTTTCCATTCTTCACTCTGTAAAGCTGTCTCGTAATCGATTTCTTCTTCTGCTATCATACAAACAAAATCTTCATATTTTACTGGTGGTTTTATTGAACTTCTATGCCTTAGGTTTCTTCCTTCTTCTTCATGCTCTTCATTTTCTTCTGTGTCATCTTGGAAACCATCAAGATCGTGTTTTTCGTTATTGCTATTGTCTTCTTTTGTCTCTGTAGTCTGTGTTACTTTTTCTTCTGTTTTAATCAATATTGATGTACTCTCTTCAATGGATTTCTTTGGAATTACATCTCGGCATACTTCTATTCTTTGATCGGTTGGAAAATATATTCTGTATCCTTTCGTTTCTTCAGAATAGCCCACAAAAATCCCTTCTTTGCTTTTATAGTCCCATTTTTTACGAAGTTGTTTCGGTATATGGGTATATACAGGCTGTCCAAATATTAAGAAATGATCAATCTTTGCTTGCTTTTTGAATATTAGTTCAAATGGTGTTTTACCGGTTATTGAACTAGTCCCCGTTCTATTCAGAACATGAGATGATGTATTTATGGCTTCGGCCCAAAACCGTTTTTCCAATTTTCGGTGATGAAGTAAAGTTCGGGCGGCTTCTACTAATGTCCTCATCTCCCTTTCGGCTGCTCCGTTTTGTTCGGGTGTATACTTCACTGTGAACTGATGTTTTATTCCGAATTTTTTTAATAATGTCTCCACTTCCATATTTTTGAATTCTGTCCCATTATCTGTCCTTATTACTTTTATTTTTTCATTTGTTTCGGTCCTGAATTTCGGTATAAATTCGGTTAATTTTTCAATAACTTCATTTTTATTTTTCAGGAAATAAACATATCGATAATGAGAGTAATCGTCCTTGAATAATAAAAAATAAATCGATCCTCCAAGCGATTCAACTTCCATCGGTCCTCCAATATCAGAGTGTATTATTTCTCCTGGTTTAGTAGTCACATTGGTTGAAATTGAAAATGATTGTCTACTCTGCTTTCCATAAATGCATGATTCACATTGAAAATTTGAATCATCTTGAATTTTGATATCAAAACTCCTCAAAATTTTCTTGCAATGTGAGATATTTTGATGTGCCAATAAATAATGCCATTCTTCCATTGATTCCTTTGTTTTAGAGCTTATGAAACTAGCCGCGTCTTCGTCAAATCTGACTTCAAATTGTAGTTTGAATAATTTTCCTGACCTCTTTCCCTGGACTATAATTCGACCATCCTTTTTGATCTGACATTTATTTCTGTCAGTTATTATGATACAACCTTTATCAGCAACAGCGCTTGCAGAGAATAAATTATATTTCAGTTCAGGAACGTAAAAAACATTCTCAATGGAGCAACTAACGCACTCATCATCGTCAGTTTGGGCATTCACAAGAATAGTACCTTTTCCAAGAGCCTCAAGTCTTTTACCATCACCAATAATTATATACTCTTTGGTTTCAAGTTCTTCGTAAGTACTGAACCACATTCTATTGAAAGTCATATGATGGCTGGCACCACTATCCAAATACCAGTCGGTGGTTGTATTAATTCCATTTGTTATAAGAGCAAAATTTTTCTTATTTTTATCATCATTTAGTGGTTTACTTTCGGCCTTGTTCTTCTTAAACCAGCAATTTCGTTCGAAGTGTCCTCGTTTTTTACAGTAATTACAAGCTTTGCGAAACTTATTCTTATGACGTTCATTTTCATTTTTCTTCCAATCTCTATTCTCGAACGTTTTGGCTGCTAATGCCCCAGCAACTTCTTCGCTGCATCTGTTCTTTATTCTTTCTTCTTCTGCGAGTAGTCTTGACGTGAGAGTATTCAGGCTTTTATTCGATGAGCTATCCCATGCAGAATGAAAATGTTTAAAACTTTCAGGCAAAGTCATGAGAATTTTGTTCACCAGCATACTTTCGCTTATATCTTCTCCACAAGTTTTGAGATCATGACTGAGTTTTTCTAAGTCGGCAACATGGCCAGCAACACCATTTCCTTTATAGGAGTAAGCATAAAACCTTTGTTGAAGAGAATGTAGGTTTGCCTCTGTGGTTTTTCCATATAGAGCTTCAATTCTTTGCCACATTTCACCGGCGGTTTTACAAGCAATTAAATGAGTCACTACCTTTTCTTGCACTGAAGTCACAATAAGGTTTTGAGCTTTCAGATCTTTTTCATCCCATTCCTTTTTTTCTTCTTCAGAACTTGTTGTGGATCGTGCATTCTCAATGACATAGTAGACACCAGAAGATTTCAGAATGATTACTAACTGAAACTTCCAGGCTGCATAGTTGAGTCCATTCTCATCGAGCGTTATAATTCTTCTGTATTCGACTGTATTCATTTTTGTGTCAATTTCCTCCCAGTGAATACTAACTCGTCGTACTTTTCACTCTGGCCGACCTTCCGGATATTCCAGAAGTATTTTACTTTTATTTTTAACACTTTCCCTATCTCAGTATTGTCCTGGGCCCATGACCTGTTGGCTTGCAGTGTTTTTAGGGAATAATAGGGTATTTTCCTATGAGCGGAAAAAATTAAAAAAGAGTCGGAGCAGGTACTTTGTGGTACTATTATGCCAGAAATCAATATTTCACACAAATAAATTAAACCAGTGATTTTTTATTAACTTAACAAAAATGGTAATTGTCAAATATTTACTCAGCGCGGGAAAATATGTGAGTTTATTGTGACGTAAGAGGTCTCGCTGAATGCTTGTTTCTTATAGGCCAGCTCAGGTGGGCGGCCGCAGGTCGAGCCGATGGTTCCGATTCGGCTGGTCAGTGATCTTGTCGCTCGGGATGCGGTAGGCGGAGCGACAAGATCACTGACTTCATAAAAAATCAGCGCGTTTTGGCGCGCTATTTAAATATAAAATTTTTAAAGTTGGTTTTGGCAACTTTCCCGCTTAGTAAAAAATTTGAAAAAAATTTGGAGTACTTTACTGAGGCCAGACAATCTTCTAATGGTGTTAAAAAAAAATTGTCAAATACCCTATTCCAGTGAAAAAGTAACAACTTTTATTAAATTCAAATTAAATTGACAATACAAAATTAAAAGTCTATCTGACAACTAACTAAAGCTAGTCTGATAAATAAATGTTAAATAAAAAATTTTATTCTAACATTCTCGAAATAAGTGAAAAAACCCTTAAATACACTTAAAAAGCACACATAGAGATTAAATAATGCACAAATTCACTCGAATATGATTTAAAACAAAAGTTAGCATAAAAATGGACCATTTTCTATTCTATTTCAGTCAAATACAGACCAAAACTCGAAAGAACGCTGAAAACAACTAAAACGATGAGAAAACTCACAATTCGACCTCATTTCATCCAAATACTCTCGATTTCACGTAATTACAGCTCGAAACGGTCAACGGTTCTCGAAATATGTCAAAAAACACTCAAATCCACTTGAAAAGCACACAAGAAGACTAAATAATGCACAAATTCAATCGAATATGATTCAAAACGAAAGTTAGTATGAAAATAGACCATTTTCTATTCTATTCCAGTCAAATACAGACCAAAACTCGAAAAAACGCTGAGAACAGACTAAAACGATGAGAAAAGTCACAATTCGACCTCATTTCATCCAAATACTCTCGATTTCACGTAATTAAAGCTCGAAACAGTCAACGGTTCTCGAAATGAGTAAAAAAACCCTTAAATCCACTTAAAAAGCACACATGGAGACTAAATAATGCACAAATTTACTCGAATATGATTTAAAACGAAAGTTAGCGTGCAAATGGAACATTTTCTATTCTATTTCAGTCAAATACAGACCAAAACTCGAAACAACGTTGAAAATGCTTTAAAACGTTAATAAAACGGACAATTCGACCTCACTTCATCCAAATACTCTCGATTTCACGTAATTACAGCTCGAAACGGTCAACGGTTCTCGAAATATGTCAAAAACACTCAAATCCACTGGAAAAGCACACAAGAAGACTAAATAATGCACAAATTCAATCGAATATGATTTAAAACGAAAGTTAGCATAAAAATGGACCATTTCCTATTCTATTTCAGTCAGATACAAACCAAAACTCGAAAGAACGCTGAAAACAGTTTAAAGCGATGAGAAAACTCACTATTCGACCTCATTTCATCCAAATACTCTCGATTTCACGTAATTACAGCAGAAAACGGTCAACGGTTCTCTAAATAAGTGAAAAAACCCTTAAATACACTTAAAAAGCACACATAGAGATTAAATAATGCACAAATTCACTCAAATATGATTTAAAACGAAAGTTAGCATGCAAATGGACCATTTTCTCTATTCTATTTCAGTCAAATACAGACCAAAACTCGAAACAACGCTGAAAACGGTCTAAAACGATAAGAGAACTAACAATTCTACCTTATTTCATCCAAATACTCTCGATTTCACGTAATTACAGCTAGAAACGGTCAACGGTTCTCGAAATATGTCAAAAACCTTAAAATCCACTTGAAAAGCACACAAGAAGACTAAATAATGCACAAATTCAATCGAATATGATTTAAAACGAAAATTAGCATAAAAATGGACCATTTCCTATTCTATTTCAGTCAAATACAGACCAAAACTCGAAAGAACGCTGAAGTAATCACCCAGAAAATTGACTTACTTCAAATAACTGTGTCCTCAATAATGGTGTTTTGAATGTTTATAAATCTTAAAATACCATTGAATTAAAATTATTGGGTGATTGTCAGTTTAAATAATGAAATAATTGTCAGTTTTGACAGTACCTAATTAATAAATTATTCTATGAAACTCTCGATAAAACTTAAACAGTTACGTAAAGTCTTTACATAACTACTTTCAATAACTGATATATGAAGGTTATGAAAAATGTGACGTTACCTAACGTCAAGGAGTGATTTAAAGTGTCACATTTGATAGCGGAATTGGATAAATAAATTTATGGTCGGCTTTGTTAACCCAAATCTTTCGATAACAGGCATATATTCGTACTTCACAAGGGCCTCCGTGCTGCGTACCCTACTGCGTTACTAGAGTTCCAAAGTAGATTGATTTGCAAAGTGCTTCCGTCTGAGTCATTGTAAGTTCTGGCAGAAGCAGAGCATGTGAGTAGGTGTTTCATTATAAAGTTTACGAGTCCACATGTTCTGCAACTATGTTCACTACTTTTGTCCATTTCGTGCACATGTTTCCTCAGGGTTCAGTGTCCATGCAGTCAGGTCGGTAATGTTTTTTATTGTTAGAAATACAAGAAAATCATAACATAGGTTAGTATACAAAAATACAAGAAAAACATCGTTAGATAAATGATAAGTTAGTAGGTATACTCTATTGATATTGATAATAAAATACATTTTATTATGCTATTGTGAAGATTCTTTTTTTTATCATTTTTGTTCTTTATATTATCTGGTTCTATATTTTTAGTCCAAATTCTGGTATAAAAATTGCGAAAGGCTTCATCGATGTAAGGAATTATTTGTTGTTTTAAGTTTTTAATTTTTTCTTCCGATAGCTGGTCATAAAGGGTCTATGTTACAAATTTGGTACTTAGCACCTTTATGCACTCACAAAAGTGAAATTTCTCGTGTTGCATGAAGGGTCTATGTTACAAATCTGGTACTTAGCACCTTTATGCACTCACAAAAGTGATTTTTTTCTTTACATAGACCCTTTATCCACCCATAACTTTGTTATCAATTAGGATACCTTTATTTATCCTAGCCCAATGAAATTCTACGCCACAAAAAAACCCAAAAAGTAGCAAAAAGCAATTTCTCAAAAAAATGTTACTTAGACCCTTTATGAACTTGTGTCTTCAATTAATTTATTTATTTATTTAATCATATAATTGGCCAATAATCATAATAGATCTGGTGTTATGGCCTACAAAGTATTCCTTGATTAATATAATAAACTATAAATAATAAGTAAAAACAATATAAAACACAAAGATAGATTGTAAAGGTAAAAAAAAATAGTTCAACAAAAACATGTTGGAGTTACTATAGTTTGAAAACTGCAACATGGTAAAATATAATACTAATATTTCTAAGCAGGTATCTTCATAAATCAAATACAGTTTTTCTTTTTAAAAGCTTTTTTGAATTTAGTCCTAGAAGAAATGTTTGTGATGTCTACAGGAAGTTTATTGTATTGTTGGGCTCCTCTATAGATGGGTGTATCTTGATTTTTCTTTGTTCTCACGTATTTTTGTTTCAGTCTGACAGCATTTCTTGTATTGTAATTATTTGTATCTCCTACTGTTTCCACGGTGATATTACATAATATGTATTTAACTTGTTCAAGTGTAATGATTTTTTCTATTTTCAGGAATCCCGTTACTTCATAGACAATGTTTGTGGAAGTTAGTCGATATAAGTTATACAAGGCTTTTATTGATTTGTTTTGTGCTCTTCCTAATTTGTTGATCAATTGTTGTGATGCATTGCCCCAACATGGTATGAGATATCTTATATGTGATTCAATGTAGCTGTAATATATCGTTTTTTTGACATTGTGGTTAATATATTTTGCACAGCGTTTTAATGCACCTGTCATTGAAACAATTTTTGTTATGACTTTGTTGATATGTTCTGTCCACTGAAGTTTATTATCGATCAATAGTCCCAAGTATTTGTAAACTTCGACTTCTTTTAGTAAGTTATTGTTCATAAACAGTTGTATTGTTCCATTTGGTTTGTTTTTGTGCTTTATCACCATATATACAGTTTTTTCAACATTTAATGCTAGCTTATTTATCAGTAGCCATTGGTAATATTTGTTTAGGTCATCGTTCACTGTTTGCTCTAATGTTTCAAGACAGTTATTTGAATATACTAGTGCTGTATCGTCAGCAAAGGTAAAATATCTTGCACTTAAACCAGCCATTTTCAGCGAATGGACATACAAAAGATACAGTATAGGTCCTAGTACTGACCCCTGTGGCACACCAATGTTTATATTATACTCCTCACTTTGATTATTTTCTAATTTTGTGTATAATTTTCTATCTGTTAGGTACGTTTTTAACAGTTTATAAGCAACACCTCTGAATCCCATATTAAACAGTTTGTTCATAATCTTATCCACGTTCACAGTATCAAATGCTTTTCTGAGGTCTACAAATACCGTTATTATATATTTGTTTTTATTCATTTCAGAAGCGACATAGTCCAGTAAGTCCGTTGTTGCACTCAGAGTACTTTTTTTTTCTTGAAAGCCATATTGATATGAGTCAAAACAGAAAGTTTCACCAATAAATCTCACTATTTTTACTTTTAACACTTTCTCCACTATTTTAGAGAAGATACTTAACAGTGATATGGGCTTGTAGTTGTTTAGGCTATCACGTTTTCCATTTTTATATATAGGTAACACTTTAGCTATTTTTAGTTCCGATGGGAAGTATCCCTTTTCCATTATGTCATTTATTAGCTTTACTGGGTGATCTCTGATTACATCAATAATTTGCAGTAAATCCTCCTTTGTTATGCCATCATATCCTGGTGCTGAAGCATTTTTCGGAGAGTGAATTATAGTTAAAATTTCTTTTTTATCAACAGGCTGGAGAAATATGGATTTATTGTTTTCCTGTTCCGTGAATTTTAAATCTGTATCCTGCAAATTGTCCGTGATCTTTTCTCCTACCTCAGAATAATACTTAGCGAATTCATTGACAACTTGGAGCTCATTTGTAATACAAGTTCCATACTCTAATGTTATTTTGTTTATACTAGTTTTCTTTTTTGTTCTGTTGATATTATGTATGACATTATTGATGACTTGCCATATCTTTTTTGAATTACTTCCTGCGTTGTTCATTTGTTTTTCAATCCAATTCCTTTTTAGGTACTGTCTCATTGTATTAACCTCCTTTTTTAAATTATTAAATCTCTGTTGTAGTTGAGGATTGGGCGATCCTTTTAGTTTTTTATATACTTTGTCTCTCTCCTTGATTCTGTCTAAAAACTCGGTTGTTATCCATTCATTTCCTTCTTTTACCTTGAGTATTTTTGTTTCTGTGCAGCATTGTTTCCAATATAAACTGGTTCCCGCTAACTTACTTATTGTTCGGGATTATGGATCCAAAATACACTGGAATGTGTAAAATTTTTCGCTGCATTGATTGCTGGAGACTAGAACGTTCTATATAACATATTAGTCGAGCTATGAGCATTTTTTGTTTTGAAGAGTGGATTTTCGAAAATTTCACGACTTCATTTTGGAAGATAAAAAATGATTTTATACAAAAACAGACTGTGGCAGTCAATTTCTCGTTCCAAAAAACTCCTTTAGCCGAATTTTGAGAATTTTTTTATGTCGAAATAATTTTTTTGTCGAAAATTTCGAAGCAAGCGGTAGGTATGGGAATAATTTATATAAACTGGTTTTGGCTAACCCACTTATCGCTCGGAATTATGGATCCAAAAAACACTGGAATATGTAAAATTTTTCGCTGAATCGATTGCCGAAGACTAGAACGTTCTATCCATCATATTAGTCGAGTTATGAGCAACCTTTGTTTTGAAAAGGTTATGAAAAGTGGATTTCCGAAAATATCACGACTCCATTTGGAGGAGAAGAAATGATTTCATACAAAAACATACTGTGGCAGTCAATTTCTCGTCCCAAAAAACCTCTCTAGACGAATTTTGAGCATTTTCTATGTCGAACACAATTTTTGCGTCGAAAATTTTGAAGCAAGCGGTAGGTATGAGAATAATTGATATAAATTGGTTTCCGCGAGCTGCCTTATTGTTTGGAGTGATGGGTGCAAAATACACTGGAATGTGTAAAATTTTTCGCTGCATGGATTGCCGGAGACTAGAACGTTCTATATATCATATTGGTCGAGTTATGAGCAATTTTTGTTTTGAAAAGTGGATTTCGAAAATTTCACGACTCCATTTGGAGGAGATAAAATGATTATATACAAAAACAGACTGTGGCAGTCAATTTATCGTCCCCAAAAACTTCTCTAGACGAATTTTGAGCATTTTCTATGTCGAACACAATTTTTCCGTCGAAAATTTTGAAGCAAGTAGGTATGAGAATAATTAATATAAATTGGTATCCGCCAACTTCCTTATTGTTATGAATGCAAAATACACTGGAATATGTGAAATTCTCCACTGAATCGATTGCCGATAGCACAATTATAACTAATGGACGTCCTTTGGACGTCCCACTGGGATATTCAGAACGTCCATAGGACGTTCAAATTTAGTACCGTGTACGTCCATAGGATGTCTCTTGAACGCACTAATGTCCCACTTGTGGACTAATTAGGGACGTCCTTTCAGGATGTCCCTAGTACGTCATTCAAGGACCTAAATTTTTGAGCAGCAAGAACATCTATTAGAAGGGCATTGGAGGTCCTTAACCATATGCTCCGAACGTCCTTATGAATGCTACTGGACGTCCATCGAACGTCCCGACGGACGTCCATCGATAGACCCGAGGGATGTCCATCGAACGTCCTGACGGACATCCATCGATAGACCCGAGGGATATCCATCGAACGTCCTGACGGACATCCATCGATAGACCCGAGGGATGTCCATCGAACGTCCCGACGGAAGTCCATCAAACGTCCATTTTTGTCGACGAAAATATATATTTCACGTTCCCAATATCTACCAAATTTAATTCAAGGAAGTAGTTGTTTTTTGAAGGATGTTACAAAAATAACCCCAATTTTATCATGGATTTCTCCAATTTTCAGAAAATCTTCTTATTTATAACATTTAATTATTCTAGAATGTTCCCCTTTTCATGCAGGATATTTTTTTCCTAGAAAGAAAAAGAAATTGTGTTGAAATAAAATTTATTCCAACAAAAACAACAGATCTCTAAAACAAAATAATGTTAAAATTAATCTCAATCTTTGAATGGAATATTTCATTATAAAAAGACATTCACTGTTTAATAGCTCTCTTTTCTTCTGCTACGGCCCCTCCAGCTGCTCTCCTTAAATTTTTTTCATGCCATCTTCCATTTCTTTTATGGATGATGAGGAAGTTTTTACATTTTGTTGACCTGATCCTGCAACATAAAGTTTTTTTTAGTTCTAGAGTTGAATGCCCAAACATATATATTCCTATTTTATATTCATATTAACTATGTATAGTTTTTTTTATTAAAACTTTCCTTGAAATTCAACAACTGAAAAATGAAAAAGAGTGGCACATACTTACCTATTAGGAGGTATGTACATTTTCGAAAATATCTTTTTCTTTTTCAGTCCAACCCAGCTGAATTCTGCTGCCAATCTATAGATAATCAATTTTGACATAGCTCTCTTTATAAATTCACTAGCATTATCGCCCCCAATTCTGGCTAATTCAGATATCTGCAAATCAAAATTGAATACACATTATCATTATTATTCCAATCCATTCGGATCTTGTGAGAAGTTTTGCAACTATAACGACTTAATTGTTACCATTTTTTCATATCCCTAGATTTTTATTTGAATGCTTCTTTGATATTCTAATTTAATAACCAAATCTGCTTACCGATTTTTTCATGTTTTCCTCATTGCTGAGATATTCTTCGAAGCAAGTCAAGCCTTCTCAAGTGGTGAATGGAATATCGAATTTTTGCCCAAATATATTCTGTTTCGGGGATAGTAGCAGGAGTTCTATCTAATATTTTTTTAATATCACATATATCCATCTCCATAATTGTTATTTTCCGGATTTTTTGCTTAAGAAACCCTGTGAATATAAAAAGACAATTAATAATAACAACCAAACTTCTGTATAAGGTATTATACCATCAGTACTAGCAGTTTCGTGCTTGTGAATAATTGCACAAGTACATTTTTCAACAAATAGAGGACCAGATGATAGTTCTTTTTCCATTATTGTGTTGGTAGACCTAGATGCACTGGTATTTTCCGAATTTCTATAAGAAACAAAAACTTCATAATTTTGGAAAAAAATTATGAGTAGTTGGTAAAGACAAAATTACCAGAAAATTTATTCATTTACTTAAAATTTCATTAAAATGCATTATCTACAACACTTCTATATTGATTGCTGTTAACTTCCAAAATCCTTTTTTGTATTAAGAGTTATAAAATAAAAAAAGGTTTTGTTCAAAACCATCTCAAAGATTGATTATGCAATTTTGATGGAAATAGTTATTCATACAAAAAGTGAGTGTTTATTGCACGCAATGTAAAATTGTCCAACAACGCCATCAGATCGAGTTGGACAACACTTTTGCACAAGTTGCATAATTTTTTTTTCTACGGGTCATGCAAAAAACAAAACCTTTTGAAAATATTTGTTTGTCATGATCACAAAACGCTGAAGTAAAATGAGTGCAATAAGAAACCAGTTTTTCCACTAAATATAGGTTTTGTTTTTTGTATAAATATAAAAAAATGGACTTTATTAGTCAAATGGTTTTTGTTTTTAAAAATAATAGTTGGGTAGTGTCTTTCTTACAGCAAGTTGAATTGAAAATATGTACTCACCTAAGGTTATTTGGTGATTCTTGCTCTATTTTATCTGAAATTGGGAAAAATTTGTTTTCATAGGTTTACTAATTATTTACATAATGGAGATGATGAAAAAATATCCTTTTTCCTAAACTATTCAATCAAATCATTGAACACACCAGGACTGAAGTAATAATGGAAGAGTGTTTTTTGCCTGATCTAATATAATATGGATAACAAACATACCTGCTCTTTGTATTTCAATTTGTGGGAATTAAGGAATAACCTCCACATTAGTATGTTTATCTGAGGATGAATCATCAGATTGTTCATAATCAGAATCTGATAATGACATTTTTTTTTTCGATACTCTCTTTGCTTTATCACATTCCGAATTCAGATCTGAAGTTTCTTCAGCCCGCATAGATTTTTGTCTGGCAGTAATATAATTATCTGAAAAAATATTAATGTGTAACATTGTGCCAAAATATAATTACATTCACATACTATATGTGGCATTCCTTAATGGATTGATATCATGGTGATCTGGTGATCCCAACAGGACATAGGGTGTTCACAAGTTCTTATTGCCTTCATTATACGTTCCCTTGTATAATTTGGCCAAGCACATTTGCCATCTGCAACCCATGAAGTTGGAATAGCTTCCACAGAGTTGTCTGAGATGAATTTTACTATTGTCCATGTAGCTGACATATTTTTTTAATTATAATGAAAAACGAAGCAAGGGATGAAAACCTGGTACCTACTTGGTTACTTCAAATAGTGGAAAATCCTGAAATATATAATGTGCAGCATCAAAAGTCAAACAAAAATATATATGTAAAATAATTTAACAAAAAGTAACTCCTGATATCTATCTAATGTAATTTTAGTGCCGTGAAACTAGGATATGTATGGTTTCATTGGTCGACAATGGTATCTCCAGAAACAATAAGATATTGTGTGTGCAAGAGTTGAATACCACAAGATTGCCTCTAAAATTATTTACCACCACTCCATGGTTCGGTAGGTGAACTATTGATTGTCTACTCAACTCATAGTAATCAGCTGATAAAGGAGCAAGAGCTTGTCGTGTGGCAAATCTTCGTTTTATATACATAACTTAATTTGAAATCTGAATTTTGAAAAATTCAAGAATAAATGTTGAAACTATTATTAATTTTCAAAAGTATTTTCGAATTATTCACAAGGATAACGAAAGTTTAGAATTTAACATGACAACAACGCTTCTGTCTTTTTGATAAAAATTGGAGGTCGTTGCACTTTTCACACTTTTCGGTTTAAGTGTAGATGGTTTAATTGAAAAACCCATTATTATTATTATTATTCTGTATTATTAATGGAATGAGGATGTATTATTTATTTTATTATATTTTTACTAGATTGTTTTAATTTCAAAGTACAATTCAAATCTTCAATCTAAATGAAGTAGTGGGAAAACAGTGAATTCACTTATTCCATAATCTAATTTAACACATTTGTGGGAAATATCTTTTAATGAAAATATTTGAATAGGTCCAGGGTTACTCACAACATATATATCAAGATTTGAAGATTAACATGGATTTTTGAATAAATAATTTTTTGTTAGATACTCATAACCAATTATTACAGGTAGATTATTTTGTGATGCAAAGTTTTTTATTATCATTATTTTCCCATTACTCAAACAGCAACAGTTGTTAGGTTCAGAAATGTTTGAGGTGAAATTATTGAATTTATATTCCAAATACTGAGGAGAGTTGGTTCCAGGAAGGAGGGGACCCAGATCATGTTGTTTGGCTTTAAAACACTGAATATTTTCCGAGCTTCCGGAAATTTCACAGTGTTTTATTTCATGTAACCTTTCCACTATTTGGGATAATGGATTATCGCCTTTTCGTACAAGACGTTTCAACTGTTGAAGTTTATTTTCAAAGGAAAATGTACTAAAGCTGTCCAATACCCCCATAAATTCAACATCATCAGCTCTGTGAAGCATATTATGTATATTATGAGATACATTTTTGGGTCCATATGAAATTTGAAAAGTTTCCACAAAATATTTCATCATAGTATCAGCATTATCCTCATTGGAAATGTATTTAGAGTTTGCCACAAACAAAGACATAAAATTTTTGTATTTATCTGGTGGTGAAATAGACTTTAAAATCACAGGACCAATATAAAAAAGAAACTGTCGAAATTCTGTTGCTTTCCCACGCTTCACTTCAGAAAGTGTTCTAGGTTTTCTTGAAAATTCCCTAGGTATGTTTTTCCTTTGTCTTTCTAAGGATTGTGAAATTCTTGATATATCTCTTTGAGATAATTTACTGCCAGATTTTGTATCAAAACACCAAATATATGAGAGTTTTCTAACAGTTCCTAAACAAATCAAATGCATATATTCTAAGACAAAGCCAAAGATCATATTTAAATTGGGTAACTTTTCTAAAAGAGATGTACCAACATGATGTTTTTCATTAACTTTTTGTTTCAATCCTGCATCAGTTCTTTCTAGTAAACTGTCCATATCGGCAAAACATATTCTATTTTCACGATATTGTCCTTTTATGTGACATTTTGAACAGCTATAATAGCCCATATGTCCTGTGGTGTAAGTGATAAAACTTTTGGCAGGTACATCACAAATGAATGCTTTTATTTTGGAAGAATATAAGTCATTATTATAGAGTATACCACTCAAAAATTCATTGGCATCTCTTGGCTTTTTAAAACCATGATATATACCAATAATTCCTACTTCTTTAGGGTTCACATACAAATTACAAAGTATGGGATAAATCTGGCTACCAGAACTTTTTTCCAATGGTAGCCCATCTATATTAACACATATTTCTACCTCATTGAAATTTTTAGCATCAGTTTTCTGCAATAATTTTAAGACAGATTTTTCCAAACCGATATGATAATACTGTCCAGGAAAAATATTTTTGAATGAAAGGTGTCGGGGACAATGCAAGAGAGTGCGAGCATCTGCAGGCAAGTCTTTTAATGCTGGAAAGGTTTTGAGAATACTCGACAAATGTGTCCTTGCATTATGGGGGACTTTTTGTGAAGTAGCCCAGTTAGATGAATAGATCAGAGGTGTTATGATTTGAAGTACTTGTTACTTCTCGTATTACTTTTAGATCATTGGAATCAGCAAGTCTCCCATTGCCATCAATTGATACATCTCTCTCAGGAATTGAAATTTGATGTGATTGACTACTTGTACCTGATGTACTTGTGATGTTTAGGCTGAATGCATTAGACTCCTCTACTTCGCGTGTGGACACTATCCCAATATTAGATGTATCTGAACTTAATGGAACAAATAGATCAGTTACTGGTACATTTTCTATATTCAGGGCTTGAGAATACCTTTCAACTATTCTATTTCTATGGCGTTTTGATATGTTTAGTTTTCTATTGTTATTCATACTATTATATAATTAAATCAATTGAAAATTGAAGTAGAATGAAATTATACACTATAATGCACAAAATCGTAATCACTTATAACAACTAACCTAATCTTACAGTTAACAAAATGATATAAAACATGTACAAACCTTCGAACGTGAACTATTTCATCATCCAGCATCCAAGAGAGTTGAATCACTGCACAATTTTCACAAAGTTACAAATATTACTGCAAAATGCTGCAATAAATGATATTGGCGGCACGATATACTCAACGCACATACTCAATTGGCGGTTGGCGTTGGCACGATACGACACGTCAGCGATAGTAAAAACAGCATTGCCAACCGAACTTTCAGGAAATCCTACGTACCAACCCAAAACAAATCTCACAATCTATGTTATAATTTTTTTATGTATCAAGATATATTAATTGAAAATGTATAATAGTGCAGAAACTGACAAATGTCACATATATAATTGTTGACGATTTCTTAAATTACATTCGGAATCGTTGGTGAGAACATGATCACCACAAAACAAACCTAAGCAGCGCCACAGTTGAGTAAGATATTTGGTTGTTACAGCTTTCATCCCGAAGGTTAGCTGCGTGAGGATTGTCTAGCCTTTACGGAGATAAAATTGCAAGGATCAAAGCAGTAAAAGAAATATGAATAACTCATAGTAAAACGCCATAACCAAACCTAACGCTTAAGCTAGTTTTTCGGTGTTTTTTCTTTCAAAATATGTTTTTCTACTCCCATTCGTTTATTCGACATTTCCTACTTGTAATAATAATAATAAGTTTATTGCTTTTAAAACTATAGTTTACAGCAAGGGTAGCAACAAATAAAATAAATATATGAAAAGTAACAGAAATAGATAAGTGCTCCATGAGAATTAAAGAATACATATACATTATCTACATATACATATATACAGAGATATAAAGATTGTAGTACCTTCTGATTGTATGATTACATCTGGGAACGTTCATTCATTAATTAGAAACGATCTTATTTTCATTGCCTCACTTACGAATCGGTATAGTTGGCAAAGGGTGAAGTTGTCCTTAGATGATAGAAGTGAGTCCAGGTCGTCTGATCGTCCCGCAGGGCTAATCAGTTTGTCTCTCAGGTTCTTATATATTGGACAGACCAGCAGTATGTGTTCGAGGGTTTCTGGTTTTAAAAAGTAACAAATTGAGCATATAGCGGTAGTATCCCGTGGGTTGGGCTATCTATCGGGCGCGTCCCCAGGTGGCGGATAGGGGAACGGCCAAGGGACTGCGTCGTCGATCCCTTGGTCAGTGGCAGAAATAAGTAGGGTGAGGGGAGCTAAACCTCCCCAAAAGCCTTTGCGAAACATGCCACCGGGGACCAGCCTACCCAAGCTAAGGTGTAAGGAATCGTGCTGACAGCTGAATGGCCGCAGGGTGATATGCGGTCACGAACGATCCCCTTGGGGAACCGGGCGGAACCCCATTGTAATTAGCCTTCCTCTGGTAATGCGGGGCTCTGCCAGAGGTGACCAACCCTTCCCTTGCTACTCGTGGGAACACACATGAACAAACAACAACCAATAAAAAATCCCGAGGCTGGACAGAAGTGCTCACCTCAATCAAAAGCAGTAGCTGGGGATGAACAGAAATGTCCACCCCAAAATACTGCACAGAATGAGGCTGGACATGGAAGATCACCTCGTGATACAATAACACAAAGGCCTAGGCGAAAGCGCATTTGCGGCGCCGAAGCCAAAAGGAGGAAGAGAGCGAAGGAATCAGGGGTGGCAGCAGCTACAAGTGCACCCCCCTCTTCCCCAACTCCACCTCCAACAACAAAGGCACTTCCTGCGGCCGGCGCCAAGAGCTTCGCTTTGAATAAAGGCAAGGAACCGGCTGCCCCTGCAGGTAAGCGCCCTCACTTGAGCACCTCCACGGAGGGGACTCCAAGAAGGCTGAAGAAGCCGCGCAGCGACAGAAATGTCGCCGCGCCTTCCAAAACCTTTTCGGATGCCGCCTTGAGACACCTCAAGGTTGCTATTATAGATGAGACTAACCCGTACGGTAAGGTTATCGCAGAACGGGAAAGAATCATCAAAAATAAACTGCTAGAGGAACTGGACAAGATTATCTTCTCCGCCTCCAGCAGCAACAGCAAAGCGCCCACGTTTAAGTCGTGGACATACTCCGGTGAAATCATCAGAGTGGTCTGCGATGACGACGGGACGCTAGAGTGGCTGAAAAAAGCCACAAAAAACCTCAAGCCGTGGGAGGAGGCATCGCTGGCGATCGTTAGTGTGGATAGGCTCCCTAAGCTGACCCAGGCCTCGCTCTGGATCCCGGAGGACGTCCACAAGACGACATCCGGTGAAAAAGAGAGGGTTATTGGTCGGCTTAGGGCGCAGAACCCTGATCTGACGCTAGCAAGGTGGTGCACTTTCCACCATGAGGTAAAGGTGAACCCAGAAGGACACCTCTTCGTCTTCGGAATTGGAGACGAGGATATGGCTGTCCTCAAGAAGAAGTCGATGAGGATGAGCTATGCGTTCACCTCATTGACTATTAGGGTAACAAGGAAGGAAGCAGGGGGCACCTCTGAAGACCCGAGGTCCTTGGTAGTCGAGCCACATAAAGTGGACATTGACCCCAAGGCCACCACGGGTCCCGAAAAGGACGTCGAAACAGTCGATGACCTGACGGAGGAGGCACCCGAAGACAACGAGGTCGTCTCTCCCCTAGCGGAGGAGCAGATGGACCTCTAAAGAGAATCCAACACCATGCAACCTACTCATGGGCAAGGACGTTAGAAAAAAGGTGAATGTTATACAATGCAACCTCCAACACAAAAAGGCGGCAACGGCAACACTATGTCGCCGCCTTGATGTATTGGAGGATGCAATAGCTTTGATCCAGGAACCCTGGATAATAAAGACCAAAATTACTGGTTTCAGTAGCCTAACGGGTCAAATTTTCAGCCTACCAAGCAATCAGCAACCTAGGACAGCTATTTACGTCCCAAGGGAATACAGAGTCTCTCCGATGGCACAATTCTGCACCTCAGACCTTACTGCGGTTAAAGTGGAATGTCCAGATGGAAAAGGCAAATATACGGCGTTGGTACTCGCATCGGGGTACTAACCTTCAGATGCAGCCACCCTACCACCGACTAAAGAGATTGAGGTACTAGTGGATCACTGCCTCAACCACAGAGTGGAGCTGATATTGGGTTGCGACTCAAACTCACACCACTTGAGCTGGGGCAGCAAGGATATCAACGCCCGAGGTAAGTCTCTTTATGAATATATAATTAGGAAAGATCTAACAATCTTAAACAGAGGCACGGAGCCGACATTTATTAACGCCCGTAGCCAAACATTAATAGATATTACGCTGGCGACAGCCAAAATATCGAACAAAATTCAGGACTGGCAGGTGTCGGATCATATTTCTATGTCAGACCACCGCTGGCTGACCTATACGGTAAGCCAGGATCTCAGGACCACTGTAAAATCCCGTGACCCGAAGAGGACGGATGTAGCTCTCTACAATCGACTCTTAGAAGGTGCTCTGCGGGAAACAGAGGTCCTGACTCCCAGCAATAATGAGGAACTGGAAAGGTACACAGTATCTATCCAAAACAAAATAGACATTGCCTATAAGGAATCCTGTCCCATGAGGATGGTTCAGACAGGTGGCACGACCAATAGCTGGTGGTGCCCTGAACTGGAACACCTCAGAAAGACAGCGAGAACGACCTTTAACAAGGCAAAACGAAAAAAACTCAAAGAGGACTGGGGAATATATAAAGCCAACCTCAAAGAGTTCAAAAAAGTCTGCAGACAAAAGCAAAGAGAAGCCTGGAGAGCCTATTGTGAGGCAGTCGAAGACTTCCCACAAATTTCTAGGCTACAGAAGGCACTCTCAAACGACCACCATAAGAGTATCGGCATCCTGACAAGGGAAAATGGCGACAAGGCCGCCAACCTTCAAGAGAGCGCTGAGATTCTTATGGAAACTCACTTCCCAGGTTCTGTCTTTCCTAGAACGTCAAACTGGACGGAAGTACCAACAACTCCCTCACAATAAGACTGGCAATCTGCTAGTGCAGTAATTGATGAGGACAAGATAAGGTGGGCCATATCGGGCTTCTCCCCCTTCAAGTCACCAGGACCTGACGGAATAAGACCAGCCCTACTTCAATGGGGAATGGATATTCTTATGCCGCACCTGGTTGGAATTTTCAGAGCCTCTTTAGCTCTGAGGTATATTCCCAGTAAGTGGAGAGAAGTACGAGTGGTATTTATACCCAAACCAGGTAGGATGGACTACACCTTACCAAAAGCATTCCGACCAATTAGTCTCACATCGTTCTTTTTAAAAACAATGGAGAGGTTATGCGAGCGGTATATAAGAGATGGAAGTGCTAGTTCACAACCCACTTCATCCAAATCAGCATGCCTATACTCCGGGAAGGTCCACTGATTCGGCCCTTCACCAAGTGGTTGGCAGAATCGAAAGATCATTGGACAACAAAGAATCCACCCTGGGTATATTCATAGATATCGAGGAAGCGTTTGATAAAACAACCTTTCCAACAATTACCCAACAACTCAACTCCAGGAATGTACCTCTGGTAGTAGGAGAATGGATACTCAAGATGCTCTCTAGTAGAGCAATAAGTATCAATGTAGAAGACATCACAGTAAGAGGACTAGTCATGAGGGGATGTCCACAAGGAGGAGTTTTATCACCCCTTCTGTGGAACATAGTCCTAGACACCCTGATTAATCACCTCAACAACAATGGATTCTACACAATTGCATACGCAGGTGACATAGTTATCTTGCAGACTGGCAAATTTGTGAACACACTGTGCGATAGAGCGCAGGATGGGCTTAAATTAATTGAAAAATGGTGTAAGGAACACTCATTGTCGATCAATCCCAGAAAGACTGAGATGGTCCTTTTCACCAGGAAAAGAAGTTTATCGGGTTTGAAACCTCCCGAAATCTTCAAAAGCAAACTAAACTTTTCGGAAGAGATACCTTGGTATTACCCTCGACAGGAAACTAACATGGAACTCCCATCTACATAGCAGAGCAAAAAGAGCATATGTGGCATATGAGCAGTGTCGGAGGACAGTGGGACGCACATGGGATCTGTCGCCCCGTGTGGTCACCTGGATCTACACTGCATTAATAAGACCCATGTTAACGTATGGAGCAATTGCATGGGGACCGAAGGTTCTACAAGCAACGGCCATCCAAAAATTATATCAAATACAGCGAATGACTTGTTTGAACATCACAGGAGCCATGAGAACAACACCAACTGCAGCAATGGATCTAATTACTGGTCTGACCCCTCTGGACCTACACGTTAAGGAGGTTGCGTTAATGGCCATGGTACGATTGCGCACGGCTGGTGTAAACCCTGAAGTAGGAATGGGCCAATTGAGGTTGAGCCTATGGAAGGAAGCGCTCACTGCGCTACCTCTGCTGCAGGCAGCCAACGATGCAATTGATCCCAGGTTTTTGTTTAACAAACCCTACAAAATTCAAATAGAACAGAACACAGAGCCAGATGCTGCAAATGCAATACGCATATATACAGATGGTTCAAAAATGAAAGAAGGCTCAGGCTGTGGAGTTTACTCGAGAGCACTGAGCCTCAAGATTAAGTGGGGAATGGGAAACAATACCAGCGTGGTTCAAACAGAACTGGCTGGTATCTCAATTGCCACAAAAGAACTAACCAGAAGAGGAATTTCTGGAAAAAACATAACAATCTGCACTGATAGTAGACAAGCCCTATTAGCCTTGAACAGACAACGTGTTATATCGAGGCTAGTACTAGAGTGCCACCAAGATTTAGCTGACGCCTCGGCAGATAACAATATTATCCTGAGGTGGGTTAAAGGGCACGACAGGAGTAAAGGAAATCGCATTGCTGATTCTTTAGCCAGGGAAGCCGCTGGACTGAAAATTCTAGGACCCAGTGACACCTACAGCCTAACGACTTCGACAATTGCGGAACTAGCCAAACGTTACACCCATGCTCAATCCCTTAAGAGATGGGATGGAATCAAAGGATTCAGTCTTGCTAGGATCACCCTGGGCGACCCTGGAAAGCTGGCGCCGAAGAAATATTTGGCGATGACCAGGAAAAACCTACGTTCAACAGTAGGATTCCTGACTGGTCACTGTCAACTAAGGAAACACCTCCATACTATGGGGTTAGTAGACACACCTCTATGCAGGATGTGTGAACAGGAAGATGAAACTGTCAGGCATGTCTTATGCGAGTGTCCGGAGTTATCGTCAATAAGAGAGTGTGTGTTCGGTGAGTCTTGGCCTACACCTGCCGATATAAAGGAGATGTCTCCTAGTGACCTGACCACCTTCCTGAGAAGGACAGGATGGACAATGACCTAGGAGGACAACTCCTCGGGAGGATGTACAATGGGTCACATGTGGCCTAAGTGCTGTGAGCCTACACACTCACCCTCCCCACTCTACAGATACAGATACAGATAGCGGTAGTATCAATTTTGTGAGAGCTATTATTTATATATATATATATACAGGGCTTTTCACGATGAGCGTTAATTAGACGTTTCTGGCAAAC
>CAJUYG010003192.1:0-23263 GCA_910591675.1 Galerucella calmariensis
ACATACATTTTGAAATTGGCGTGGTCCATTCATATAACTTGACGTTTTGATGTAGATACGTAGGTACTATCTATTTCTTGTATAATTACCTTAGGTACATTTCTTATATATTAGTCACGAATATATTGGGATAGGACTGGTACTTTTATTGAGCAGAGACCTAGCTGGCGCCCATATTTGAAGATTCCGGAATTGTGAAGTTTGACTCACTCCCTCTTGCTGACTAAGTTAGTTGAAGGCCTGAAAGGTTGTCACCGGAACAACTAGACTCACCTGTAACCCATAGGTCGTTTTCCCTATCGACCAATTTGGGCGGTTACAGATTCTTTAGCCGGGGAAGCGGCGGAACTGAAAATTTCAGGACCCTGTGACACCTGCGGCCTGACGACTTCGACAATTGCGGAACTAGCCAAACGTTACACCCATGCTCAATCCCTCAAGAGATGGGATGGAATCAAATGATGCAGTCTTGCCAGAATCATCCAGGGTGACCCTGGGAAGCTGGCGCCGGAGAAATATTTGGCGATGACCAGGAAAAACCTACGTTTAACAGCAGGATTTCTGACTGGCCACTGTCAACTGAGGCAACACCTCCATACTATGGGGCTAGTGGTCACACATCTATGCAGGATGTGTGAACAGGATGTGAACGGCATGTCTCATGCGAGTGTCCGGAGTCATCGTCAATAAGAGAGTGTGTTGTATGTATGTATGTATGTGTGATTTTTGGGGTGACATTCACTGAGACCTAAAAGATCTATTGTGCCCCCTTACTTCTACTCAGTTTCTGAGGAGAGTCTCAGAAACTAGTAGTTCCTTTAGTCCTATTTCCCGGAGAAATTTTAGGATGTCTGCAGGCTTCGACTTAGGCAAATGTTCCTCTTTTATCCAGTAATCTCCCAGAGTGTGTTAGGTGAGTATTGGTCTACACTTGCCGATATAAAGGAGATGTCTCCTAGTGACCTGTCCACCTCCCTGGGAAGGACAGGATGAACGATAACCTAGGAGAACAACTAGAACAACTCCTCGGGAGGATGTACAATGGGTCACATGTGGCCTGAGTGCTGTGGGCCTACACTTACCCCCCCACCGAGAGAAGAGTTATTTATAGACAAATAAACTGATTTGTTTGACGCCCCTTTGTTTAATACTAACATTGCTTATTCAATATTAAGAAGCCATATTAACGTTAAAATATTGGGAAATTTTGATATAAAAAAATGATTTATTCCAGTGTAATTTCTTTAATGTGAAGAAATTTGTTCTTCTCCATGCACACCTTTATACAATTGTTTTTCAGAAACTATAAAAGTTTACGAAGCACTATATAATATTTTGTCATAAAATATTTTTTTTTTTTTTGGCTTTAAGGCATAGCCCATGCAGCCAGACACTAAGTTGGTGAAATGTTTGAACGTTTTGATCCTGTTTCAGACAATATTAATAAAAAACGTGACAATGTTTTCACATCTGTTTTCCCTATCTAACTATAACAAAAATGTCCCAAAAGGTATTTTTCCTAACACAAAGGATTAAGTTACAAAGGTCACTCTCTTCTCGCCCAGGGGTCTGTCAGGGCATTTTTCACAACAACAAATACAAGGTAGACCACGGTAAGTTAGGTAAATAATACAGTAGGATAGACAATTAGGGTTACAAGATTTACTATTATAATAACTACAATTTAATATTTGTCTCAGTAACAAAACTCATAAGGCAGTCGAATATATTTTTTTTATTTGTAGATATTAAAAACATGATATTGAAAGGTGTTTCAACTTTTAAATTGTCATAAAATATAACGATGCTATTTGGGTAAAAATTGTTTTCCTTACCCAGAAAAAAAACCTAACATCTTGAATAATATTCCATCACTTTAGAACAACAAATTAAATTTTCATAGTAAATCATTTGAAAGTTTTGACAGAGATTTACATTTTTTAAATAAGCCTATAGATTATTAGCCTCAAATAACATCTACTTCATACCGAAACAATAAGTATTTGAGTATATTTGTACATTTATTGTTACAAAAAAAAACTTCTTTACTCCAAATATCATATTTCTTCACCCGTAAGAAATCACATTAGCCCACAAATTATGTGGCAATTAATATAAAGAACTGTCACCCCACCCTGCTCTATTATTCAGAATCGTACCGGTCGTTTGGAGTGAGTCAGTGAAATTCATAGATAAAGGATATATTATGTGAAATTAGATGAGTTTGTGCAATTTTACTGATTATTGTAAAGTTTGTGGTTAAAGTGCTCTGGACAAAAATGGGTCTAATAATATAGAAATGAATGAATTGTTAAACACATGCATGGCGATTCCAGAAATTGTGAAATCTCTTTGAAGGTAAGGGAATAAATGTTAGGTTATATTCAAGTAGGTAGAAGTAGCAAGCAAGCGAAATGTACTTCAAACATACACATTTCTCAAATAAACCTGTCAGATCTAGGTACTCCAAAAAACTCTATGGGAAAAGCATTAATGAACACACTTACGGTTAGACAAGGGGTTATGTTTTAGATCACGTAGGTATGTTTGATTTTAAAAATGTATGCTTTCCTATTTTAAAAATGTAGTTTTCATTTTAATAGATCAAAATATTCAGCAACAAGTCTTTTATTCCTATCCTGCATTCCTACTAAACAGTTTCATGCATAAATAGAGAAGACAATTAATTTTCATTAGATTTAAACATGTTTGTCATAAAAATACTGTCATTTTAATTCGTGTCAAGACTAACCATCAACGCAATATATTGTTCATCAAAATTATGGTTCGGTTATGATGAATATGTTTAATTTTAGTAAACATTGATGTTTTCTTAAGAAATATTCGTTTCCAGCAAATAAATATAATTTGCTGGAACGATACATTTTTTACAAATAAATAACATATCGTTAACCCAAACAATATATTTTTTTATGGTAAAGAAATATATTTCACCGAGACAATACATTATTTTATGATAAAGAAATGTCATCCTGCCATAGAATAATTTATCTTATGATAAAACAATATAGTTAGCCCGCAAAAATAAGTATTTGTTATTGGAAAACTACTTTATTTAATTTGAATGCTTTCAAAGGTTAATATAACTATTTTGTCATTGTTCCTTAATAAATAATGTTCGAGACAAACATGATACATTTTCACAGAAATAAATATAATTCAGGAGAGATAATTCATTTTATTAATGACAATGAATATGGTTTTATTCATAGGTAATATTACTTCCCGAACTTGAAACAAATCCTCTCTTAACGACAAATTGAATATTACTTAGGCCATATGGAAAATCATATTTATTTGACATAATAAGATTTTAATTGTCACAAATAAATCTTTTTCTTGGTGCCTACTTTACAGATACAGATACAGATCAAAGGTATATGGGAGTTTCTTCTTGAAGCCATCCACCCACTAAAGTAGAAACAATTGTTGCGATAACAAAAGAAAGTGTAAATGCCTGAACCAGTGACTATGAAGTCCAACAATTGCTTAGTTTTCTTGTTTTTCTCAGCCTTACTTTTGTTCGATATTTTTGAGGCAATTGCGAATATTCAGGATTACCAGAGCAAATAAACTTTTCAACCACGTTGACAAGGGACATCTGATTAAATGAAATTGACCTGTGAAAGCTACAAAATATACATAAGTAAGGAGGTACATTCTTGTGTAGTATAGCAAAAAGAGAGCGGGTCTAACTATTCGAATCATTCCATTCTGAATTCAAGTCGACTTAACTGATTGAAGCGTTCACAACACAACAAACTATTACTATTTCATTGCACAATTTGTCGAATTAAACCTTGGATCAACTTATTTGTTCTAGTTTCTCTCACAAAAAGGTTTATTCCACCATTGTTAAGTACAGTCGACAGAAGCGAACAAAAGCTCTGGAAAATATGGGAACAGAAAGAAAAGTCATCGCAACCAGCCCATCCGGAAACAATATTAATGATTGTACATAAGTAGTTGTGAATATAATCGAAATAATTTAACCGAATGATTATATCAATAAATATTAATTTCAGTAGCTGCATAATTGCTGTCCATTGTGAAGATGATTATTAGATTTTTGGATAATTTCACTAGCCGGTATATATTGGGATCGAATAACTTTTCGAATGATTTGCAGAAAGGATATATGAACCACTATTGTATTGGAGATATCTAATATTGATTAGGGTCAAAGATACAACCCGGTGACCGCTGGTATACAGGGTGATCATTTGAATTCCGACACATTTTATAAGCCCATAACTCGGAAACCGATTAAGATATCGAGAGGCGGTTTTGACTGAACGGCTTCAGGATTAAAGAAAATTTTTTTAGCTCTGTTGCCAATTTTGTATTTTTTCCGTAGACTCCAGGAAAAAACTTTTGGAGATCATTAACTTAGACATTTTAAATGGAACACCCTGTATGTTTTTGTACCGTCGGATAGGCTTAAGCTTATTCTTTTTAAAAATATATGGTTTTATAGCAATTTGAGGAGTTTTTAAGGAACAGATTATCTTTAAAAGATAGACTGCAATTCGTTGACTACAGTAATTCCGTACATTTTTGTCAGCGCATAACTTCTTAATTAGTAATGACACCGAGAAGCGGTTTTGAGGGGCATCTACCAAATTCGACCTTGCACAATTATGCTTTGTATATTTTTTTGTTTCCCTATGTCCTCACGTTTAAGTTCACATAACGAAAATTTTATTAGAAATATGAAAGCTCCTCAGCATGTAGGTAGCCAAGCGGATTTTGGTTCACGTACTACTCTATAAGCTTCGTCAGTACTGAACTGGGAGACCGCCGAGACCGACGAGCGTTGGAACAATGGAACGGCACGCGACTACCGAAGCAGAGAGACAATGACAGTCATAGAAGGATAGAAAAGCGAGAGATGGATTTTTATCCGATATTTTAGTGGTAGCGACCGAATTTAAATAAGGAATTGTACGGTCATAAGTAATTTGAGGATTCTGAGATTTTTATATAGTATTCATAAAGCTTCGAATTAGACTTCTTATCAATTAGTTTTTCCATTTAATCCATATTTAATTCTTCACAAAGGCTCAAACTTTGCTTAATATGTGTAATTACCTCATGATTCGTATTTTTTTCAACAAAATTTGGTTAGCATTTCAAAGTTTTTATTCGATGAGAACTCTAAGTTCAACATTAATCTACATGATATATTTTCTTCTTAATTTTCAATACATCCATTACCTCAAAATTCTTTGCCAAAAATACTTCGATATTCTGTTAAATCGCTGCCGATAGATTCCCCTAACACGCACTAACACAAACTGATTTAGTATTTTTTCTCTACAGAGCTCGGCAAAAGTCCGGGACCAGACAAATATCGAAGAAAATATCAATTTTTTGGAAATTCTTTGTATACCACGAATTTTACTCCAGCTTAAACTATAATTTGGAAATATTTTGAAATATACAGGGTGTTTCAATCAAGTGTGGCGTATCAAAGTTATATTTTTTCTTATGGAACAACCTACATTTCATGATTGACCCTTAAAAATTCAATACTCCTTCATTATGGTTCGCTATACCTATATACCTATACCTATACTTTTCTAAAAATGTGAACATTTCGAAAAAAATTAATAACTCATTGATATGCATAATATACATATATACATATATAGAAGGAAGTAGATCGTTGCCGAAACTAGTTAGGGTAAACTTTTTTCTTGGGGAATGCGGCAATGTGGAAGAAAACTCTTTTAAGATAATTATAAGCTTTCGGTAATTTATTTTTACCATTTTCAAATAATCTACAAGTAATAAATATTATATAAATTTAAAATATGTTTTAAAGTAAAAATATTTTTTACTTACTCTAATTGAGGATGATCACAATTTTATAATATTTATTTATATGAAGAAACATTATTATTTCCCTTTAAATTATTAAATATATCCGTAAAAAATATATTTAATATGGCATATATCCTAAGTTTATGACAATTTGTTGTTGTCATAGGAAACATTTCTTTGAATATTCAGTACATTAGTACAGGATATTACAAAATGCTCACTATACTTATATTATCGTTAAATGAAATATTATAAAATCAATAAAAAATTCTCCTATGTAATGCCTTGATTCTCATTTTCATGTTTTTTGTCAAATGATAATAAATAACTATAAATTGAATTTAGATTTTGAATATCAGTTCTTTTATTTAAACAATTATTCTCTTCAGCAATGAATGTCATTTCCAGGAAAATCCTTTTAGAGTAATTGTCTTCTTTACATAAAATCTTGAAGTTTTTATAATCAATTACATGTTTTGTTGAGAAAACATGTTCTGCTAATGCCGAACGTTCTGGGTATAATCGTGAGTCACTCTTATGTAGAGCTAAGCGCTTTGTAATTTTTTGGGAAGTCTGACCCACATATACAGATTCACATGTAGAGCATGTTAATCTATATACAACATTAGAACGTTCAGTATAAGGATCAATTTCTTTCAATTTACTAAAAACACGATTAATTGTCAGAACATTTTTATTTGCAAGTTTTATGTTAGTTACTTCTTTCAAAATTTTGGAAATCCTAGGTGTAAGTTCTCTAAAATATGGTAAAGATGCATAAAAGGTCTTAGTTAAATTTAATAATTTAAAGGGAAGTAATAATGTTTCTTCATATAAATAAATATTATAAAATTGTGATCATCCTCAATTAGAGTAAGTAAAAAATATTTTCACTTTAAAACATATTTTAAATTTATATAATATTTATTACTTGTAGATTATTTGAAAATGGTAAAAATAAATTACCGAAAGCTTATAATTATCTAAAAAGAGTTATCTTCCACATTGCCGCATTCCCCAAGAAAAAAGTTTACCCTATACAGTAGAAAAAATTGACCTTTACCCTGACGTCACTAACAATGAACAGTAGTAAACACAAACTTTATATACCTCATCCTTTTCTACTGACAGTAAAAACACATCATACAATATACGTACACTTGTCTTTCAAGCAATGACATACGTTCTTATGTAACTCTAATTATTACTTCCAAATGTTGAAAAGAGATAGCACTAAAAACGATTAATCGGTTGTATTCATAAGAATTTATTTTGACCTCTTATGACAACTGTCATTATTTTGATATATCGAGTATTGTTCAAATTGTTCCATCATTTGCATTCAGATAAATGCTATAAAATCGGTTTTTTTCAAGACCTCTAAATTATTATTTTTATTCCACGATAAGTACAGAATTTTTTGTTTTGCATTTAATGAATATTTCCAACTTAACCTCACTTCTTAGACGGTGGCTGAACAAGATAGACAAGCAGTCAACGTATTTACGCACACAACAAAGTAATTGTAGCCATTTTTGACTCATTGATTGATTTCGCGAGGTTAGTAGGTATGACGTCAGGGTAAAGGTCAATTTTTTCTACTGTACATATATACTGTAATGTTATGTATTTATGATGGTGAGATATTACTTATAGTGTATGATTTTGAATGTTCTTTCTAAATATATTTATTTTAAAAGTTGAGCGCCAGTTACCTATAAAGATTTTAAAATTTATTTATTTTCATTTTCATTTAATTTTTTTTATGAGACTTCCTTTCTTGTTTCAAGTATTGTCAATTTTATAATTTTCGTCTGTACTCAGGGAGCATTCGTATGGTCGTGCCTCTTTCAACGACCTTTCAACGGATCAGACTGTGCTGTGTATTTGAGGTTAAACGTAGTCAAAAATAATTATTAGTTTGATTCGAAGTATTTTAATAACAATGCAAAATGATCAATTCTTGGAATTAAAGGAATTGTGCAACACATATACAATAATAATAATAATAAATAACATATGATGGAAATCAAACTATGCTAGGATGGGATGAGGATGAAATAAATTATGAGATTAAGTGCATATTATTATATAAACAATGTAAAATAACCTAAAAATTATGTAATGTAAAATAACCTAAAAATTATGCAATTATGAAGTATGTTTTTGTTTAATTTTGATACAACAACCCGGTTGTAGTAGTAATGTAACTTTTAATATTGTTTTGAATATTTACGCTTTAAAAATAGTTATTGTACTCACACATAATAGGTACACTGGAGTCTATTGGATCGATACCTTGTATACTGTGGAGTAGGTACTATCTTCTAAAATATAAGAAAGCTTCTATGGGAACTTTGGATAAATTTTATTATTCCTCCTACGGAATTGGGGATGGAAAATGTGTAAAAGGGAATATATTTTCCACTTCAGCTGCAGGAACTTATTTACAATAATTGAATATAAGTAAATATTCGATACTTCATGCTACTTGTCAAATATATCTTTTGACTTTTCAAATTTTCTCTTCCGTCAAAATTTTGTTTTTGAGGTAATGTCTGATGGATTTCACGATAAAATTGACGATGCTTACGCTTCAAAGGGTTATGAGACACTAAATCACCACTAAATGACAAATCCTTCGATTTGAATCAATAGGATTCGCAAGATTTGACGTTTATATTTTCGAATGTCACGAATTTTTGGAAATGTCAGATTAAATATATTTACAATTTGAGGTATTTAGCTTATTTCAACTTAATACTAGGAACTATCAATGACTTATCTAATTTAATTATTCGTACTATGGTTTTCGTTAGTTTTTTGGGGCATTTTGTAGCACTTATTTCGGTTATTCACTCGCGCACTTTTTATGTCTTTGCTCCAAAAAATATTTATTTCTTACCCGATCTAAAGCTTTCTCTATTTTTAATTTACTGTTTACAATATTATTATCACAACATTTGGTTATAAATAATTGGCCATTTCTTAACAATATTGAATTATGCTCTATAACATATTAGTTTATACAGATTTATTTGCAACTAAATGTTGTCTATACTTTTGTTGGACAATAATTATCATTTTCTATTGAAATGTTTACGTCTTGCACAATTTTACATTTAATGACATTTTATTTTCGAATTATTTTTCTGCTGTAAATAATGTCGATTTTAAAAATGTCTTGTGGGTGACTTTGTTTTCTTTTATTATAATACATATAATTTTGTGTTTTTCTTGTATTTTGTTGTTGTTTTCAATAAATTGTTCTTTTTGACCTGTTTTCAACAACAATAACTTAAAACCATATAATAATGTCAAAAAACCCAATTTCTGGAGTCTAGGGAAAAAATACTAAATTGGCAACAGCGAGAAAAAAAATCTCTAATTCCTGAAGCCGTTTAGCTTCTCGATGTCATGACTAGTTCAGAAGTTATGCGCTGACAAAAATGTACGGATCGAATTACTGTAGTCAACGAATTACAGTCTATCTTTCAAAGATAATCTGCTCCTCAAAAACACCTTGAACTGCTATAAAACCATATATTTTTGAAAAGTATAAGCTTCAGCCTATCCGACGGTACAAAAACATACAGGGTGTTCCTTCAAAAATATCTAAGTTATTGATCTCCAAAAAACCCAAGTTTTTTCCTGGAGTCTAGGGAAAAAATACAAGATTGGCAACAGCGTGAAAAAAAATTTCTTGATTCCTGAAGCCGTTCAGTCAAAACCGCCTCTCGATATCTTAATCGGTTCCCAAGTTATGGGCTCATAAAATGTGTCGGAATTCAAATGATCACCCTGTAATTCTGATAGTTACAATTATAAATTGGAAGCTTTTCCATTTTCACATCGGCAATACTGTACTGTATTTCATTTGGTTGCAGCTGTCATTTCATTTCAGTCCATCTGATCTTCATTTCAATAAGTTCCTCCCTTCAGTCGATTAAAACAACTGATTAATTTAATAGTACTATTGTATACATATCATTATTATTGCTCTTCCTGGAAAAATTGTAGATGAACCATGTTTACTGTTTCATTGTAGTTGACTCTCTGAATTCGTTATTAAGGTCTACAAAAAGCTATATGAAAAAATAAAGGCAGATCCAATACTGGGAATGCCCATGAATCAGATTGCCTCACAATATGATTTTAAAAACGAATAATCAGTTTACATTCCAGAGAGAAAGGAGTGGGAAGCAGGGCCTCCTATAACAGCGAATCTCAACTGGTTCACTAATAGCTCTAAAACAGACTATGGAGTAGGTGCCAGAATATATGGGGTACAAAAGAAGATTGCGATCTCTCTAAGCCTAGGGAAACAATCTACTGTGTTTCAGTCAGATGTAATGGCGGTGCAATACTGTGCAGAAGAGTTGATGAGACGGGAGGTGGATAGCCAAAGAATCGTCATCTACTCCGACAGCCAAGCAGCACTCAAGGCGATACTCTCATATCGGTTAACATCAAATCTGGTGTGTATCGCCATCAACAGACTAGGTAGTCATAATAGAGTGACCCTAGCCTGGGTATCAGGTCACCAAGGAATGAAAGGCAATGAAAAGGCCGTTGAATTAGCCAAGCAGGAAGCAACGGAGGTCGTGATAGGGCCAGAACCTTTCTGTGGAATTGCTCACCACCTTAGTAAATAGAGCATCCACAGGTAGATAAACAGCCAGGCGTTCGCTGGTGGTATGAAACCTCAGGATAAAGGCACGATAAATTATTCATTAAAAGCCCTTCGGCCAAACTGTCACATGACCTACTATGTCAAAGTCAGAGACAGGGATGATGGTTGGAATGCTGATCGGACATTTTAGGCTGAGGAAACATATGCAAACAATTGGCCTAGCAGATGACAGCCTATGCAGGTTCTTCCAGGAAGAAGACGAAACTGCGGAGCACATAGTTTGTAAGTGCGAAGGCCAAGCAAGAGTGTGGCTTCACTTACTCCACTTACTCGGAGCAGAAAATCCGAGAGCAGAGAGCTCTACGCAAGGGAGGCGGTATCCAGGCTAATAGATCTAATAAAAAGAATAAAGCTAGATATCGAGCAAACAAGAGGGGACCACAGATCAAAGGTCACAGTGGGATAGGACAAAGAGCAACTCCATTTTCAATCTGATCTAATCTAATCTGATTCCGTCACGGTTTTGTTAATCTGTAATTGAACTTTCTGATATTTCATATATTGTGTTCATGAATACTTATATGGATTTTTGGCCATATCTTTGTTGTTGAGCTGAGGGAGTGTGGGCTAGCTTGTAGAAGTCTTGGGTGTTTGCTCAAACTTCTTTGGCGCCCCATTGTGAATACACTTTTATTTTGGAAGTATCCACTCCTTCGACTCGACGCTAGTCGACTGGCAAGTACAGTTCTATGGGGCAGTTATTGAAAACAGTTACTGTCTTTTATCTTTCACGTAAAGCTTATTTTGGAGCAATTATAGATCATTTTCCGATTACTAAAAATGCATTTCCGTCTATGAGTTTATTATCCACCCTATATAAACAATTCCGTATCCAAACAAACAAAATTCAATTTTCCCATATTACTTTCATTTTGAGTATGATGACAAGCCCATAATGCAGAACTTTGTTGGCAAACTAATGTAACTATAGCTTTCTTTATTGTATACCTTGCCTCGTGAAGATATGAGTAGAAATAAATGCAAATTGGCATTCACACGGAGTTTCCGCATCTGATGATTACCTCAAGGGAAATGCGATGCTATTTCAATTATTCATGTGGAACATAAAACGATACAGAAACAATATTGAAGTTTTTTTCAGAAGTTACTCAAGAAAGATGAGTTACTTGTTTTGAAATATACAGAAACTTGAGATATTAGTTCGATATTCCTGAGCGTGGTTGATGAAAAAGTTTTTTTTCAATAAAATGGAAAGTGAATGACCCGATTTTTACATAATCATAATATAACTCAATCAGGATATAGTTCCAGTGTGGAAACCACTTAGGGAATAAAATTCTTCATGTCATTATCTTAGAAAATTATAAAAAATGCCGAGACACATCAACTTTTGAATTGAGTTGTGCGTTATGTAAACATAGATGTAGATGTTCAGGGTGATTCACGCAGGTATACCATAGTCGGTGTTTTTTTTTAATGCCCTGTATATTTGCATATTTTTGAAATCTATTTGCATATTTTTGAAATCCTCTTAATGAACCGATTCCAACAGATTGAATAATGTATGGTCAATTATGAATTATACAGGGTGAAATTTTTATTTTTACAGTTATTAAACACATACAGGGCGACGACCCAGCACTGTAGTGGAACGCGTTTGATGCGATAATTACAGTCAAGCAAGGTCGAACATGGTTAGTACTTGGATGGGTTATCATGACAGGGAAAACCATCGTATAGGACCCGTACAGCCTGCAGCGAAACACTTTAGATTACTATAAGGGTGACGTAAAACCGAGGTACCGAGTCCATGGATGTTGGGCTCGTTAAAGAACGCTACCACTGGTTGGAACACTATAGTGGCTTCACCAAAATTTCCGGTTAGGGGTAGAGTGCTCCCGGCGTCGGTGATTAGCCTTAGTCGCAGAAATAGACCGACGTTAAACAACAGAATTAAAAAAAAACACATACATAAAATAACTGATGTAGGAAATTGATTTTAATACATTAAAATAAATGCTCAAAATACTCTCCACCTAGTTGTTGGCAATAGCACAGTCTCCTATAGAACTCCTCCTTAACTTTGTTTAAAGTTTGAGGTGAAATATTCCGTATTTCTGGAGTTATCCTGTCTTTGAGGTCTACAATGCTAGTTGGTTGTGTTGCATATACTTTGTTCTTGAGATAACCCCACAGAAAAAAATCTAACGGCGTAAGGTCTGGTGATCTAGCAGGCCACTCAATAGTACCTCTTCGTCCAATCCATTTATTGGGAAAGAATTCATCTAAATAAGTTTTTAGCATAAAAGCATAATGAGCTGTTGCCCCGTCTTGCTGGAACCAAGCATTTTCATTCGGTAAGCTAGGATCTATTGCGTTCACATCATCTTCAACGAAGTGTGTTTTTCTTTCCAATGGCTTGACATGTCCAAGTTCTCTGGATTTTGCATGAATTTTAGACACAGTACTTTGTGAAATATTGGACAATTCGGGATACCTGTGATTAAATAAGTTTGCCACTTCAACTTGACTTCTACAGTTATCCCCGTACCCGATCATCATTAAAATCTCAATTCGGTGAGTCTCAGTTAAATATTTCATTATGTCGACAAGGAAAGAGTGTTTGACAAAGATTTTACTTTTCCAGTATAAACTGCCAACACATCAACAACTGACAGAATAGAAAACAATCCACATTATTTACCGATTTCGTCTAATTATTGGCGTTTTTAGGCAATTTTTAGGTATTTATGATACGAGGGAGGGAGGGAACTCTTGATTCATGGGCGTAGCAGGTTTTGTTTAATATAAAAATCAAAACGTTTAATAATTAGTTAGTTTAGATTTTTTATAAATCCATATTTAGCTAATTTAAAAAAGTACCAATATTTCAAGTGTAATAAATTATTAATTTTAAAATTTCACCCTGTATAATTCATAATTAACCATACATTATTTAGTTTGTTGGAATCGGTTCATTAAGAGGATTTCTAAAATATGCAAATATACAGGGTGTTTCATTAAAAAAACAACACCGACTATGGCATACTTGCGTGAATCACCCTGTATATTCAAATTTATGTTCACATAACGCACAACTCAATTCAAAAGTTGACGTATCTCGTAATTTTTATAATTTTCTAAACTAATGACAAGGAATTTTATTCCATAAGTGGTTTCCACACTGTATATTGTTATGAATTATTATTACAGTTTGCTGTATTATTGTCGTAATAAATAAAGCGCGTTACCAATAGATATCGCAGAATAATAATTATTCTAGCGCTTCATAAGTTTTGGAAAATATTTTTCGGATACAGTGACTGTTCAACTAAGAAGCAACAACTACTTCCCGGGCTGTAGGCCCCGACGGATATTGAATTACACTGCAAAGTCAAACGGGGTTGGTATACCTACAAGATATTTAACAATAACCACTCTGGTTCGCAATTAGAATGGAAAACGTAACTTGTTTACCGGTTTCGGCGTATTTGTCACCCACACCGAAATTTCCACCGTGTTACCAAAATTTTGATTTTTTACATTTTCTTTTTCCAATACTTATGGTTTCAAATCATTGATTCCCAGAGTGGTCCAGGTAGACCTCCAGGGATACACTGAATACTCGATAAGGTCTACGTCTACGGTCTACTAAATCTAATTCTAAAAACAACTACTGAACTACTGAACTTTTGTTGTAGTTGTTTTTAGAATTAGATTTAGTAATGGGTTCTCATTAAACCCTTAATCTTTTTCTTATTAGTAGTGGATTTGATTAATGGGTTCTCATTAGACTCTAAATCAGATCTTTCTAATTAAAGATCACTCACATTGGTTTTTGAGATATTACTTGGTATATGTTTGACTATTATTTTCTGCAGATTTGAATTGTTTTTAATAACTTCTGTTATTTGTTTTTACATACTTCATTGTTCGAAAGTTTATTGTATTTGGAGTTTCCTTTGACTATTAATTTATTATCTATTTTGAATTAGATTTGGAAAGGGGTTCTCATTAGACCCTTAATCTTATTCGTTTTTGGAATTAGATTTGAATATTAAGTTCTCATTAGACTTTAATCAAATTTAGTTTCCCGTATTAGATGTTTTTTGTTATTGGTGACTACCAGACTACAATGTTTATTTAATTATGTTGTTTGGAATCATTCTCAGATAATTTATTTCATTATTATTTGCTTTAGCTTTTTAATTGTTTAAATTAATTTGTTTACTTTTGGATCTCTCTTGACATATGTGTGAAATTTCTATTTTGAATTAGATTTAGTAATGGGTTCCCATTAGACCCTTAATTCTTTTTCAGTATTTTATAACTTGATAGGTTCTCATTAGACCTTAATATAAAATTATTATTTATAATTTCATTTAGGAAGTTTACATATCTGTTTTGGGACATTTGAAAAATTTCTACAATGTCAATTTTAAACTCATGTTAGAATGATTGAGTTCTATGTTCACTGTCATTTGACATGTACTAATTTTTAAATTGAAGGAGTGTCACTTCAACATCCGTTAGACGAACACGTGCTCGGAGTTCAGTCTAAAATAATTTTAACAAAATTTTTAATAATGTTTAATTTCTAGATTCAACAAACCCTAAATAGGGGATCATTTTAATTTTAATGTTATTTTAATTTATGACGTCAATGTGTTGTCAAAGTTTCTTGTATAATTACCTGACGAGTAAGTAATTCTTTATCTACTTCTTTTATATTTTCCAACTTTTTTACTTACTTGCAGTGAGGATTGCAACTGAAGATGGCTTAATAGCCGAAAGCGCTCTGCGATTTTAATAAACTAATATTTACACAGAATACAAATATGTTTTCTTGACTTTTCTGTACATATTTATATCATCCAATTTTACATGAATTACTCATGATAACCTTCATGTTCAAGTATATATGTCGATGGCTTTATTAGCACGTTCAGCAGAATTACGATCTGGTTGATCATTTTTTAAAATCGCTACCTGATCAACTTTGTTGGGATGAACGCGACCAATATCTACACTATTAAAACATTAAATTCCAAATTGAAGCTCAGGCTGAGGCGTACCATATCCTAAAATTGAACATATTCCGCAATAGATACATATTATAGCGTGAATAATGAATTCCCGTTTTCTACCACATACGCATAACTTCATTTTGAAATTTCAGTTCAGTAGTTATCACTGCATATCCTCCAACAAATGAACCACAACTCCGTAGTGCTGTCAATTAAAGTACATTCGGTATATTATTCTCGGACTGAATTCCTGAGGATCATTCGGAAATAGAGAACAGTAAATTTAAGTTAACCCGCCGATAATAATGATGTATACTGATCTCCTGTGAGACAACATTATTTACGAATTCCACGTTTACGAGCTTTTGTTATCGAATAAAAATCTGGAATGCTAGTAGTCTATGGGACGACAAATAAAAGTCACAACATATGTATTTTCAAATTGTGGGATTACACTGACAATTTTGACGGAGAGTAACGGATGTGCCATTCGTATATTGGTATGTCCAATGTTATTATTTATTTCTATTTAGCTAACCTTATTTGTTTTTTGTGTGTGAGATAAATTGAATGTTATCCCCCTTTAGTTGACCGATTGAATTGAACTTTTAGTTCCATCTATTTATCTATTCAGTATCATTGTGAATCCAAGATAGACATCGCCACAAAATAACGTTATACCTATATAGTTTTATGTCAAACTAGTTCATTATTGTGTTTTTATTGCTTAGTTACCAACTATCTAATGTCGTACTTTATGCCCGTGTGGGCATGAGGAGAGATATAATTTTTTGTTCAACTTATTTAATAACCATGTCGTAAGCATCCTTAGACTTTTTTGGAAACAGATTTACAGTTGCTTTCTTTGCTTTTTCAATCATTTCGTCAGGAATTCCAAAATCTTCGCTCATTTTGACTTCTAACTTTGACACATATAAAATTTATTGTGATATTATGATATTTACGTTTGTCAACATTCAACTATTAATTGGAATCGGTTTTTTTGAAACACTGATTTGTATTGAGAACTAGTATGACATAAAAGTTTGTATGTACCGCAGGCATAAACAGATGTGTATACCCTCGGGTGATCACTTACAAACCCTCGGGCCAGAGGCCCTCTGCTTCGTAAGACGTCGCCCTCAGGGCATAAGCATCTATTTATACCCTTGGTACCTACTTAAATAACTATTATGTCATACTAGTTTATTATTGTGTCTTTTTTGCTTAGTTACCAACTATCTAATGTCGTACTTTATGCCCGTGCGGGCATTAAGAGATCACCGAAGTATCCAAGCAACACAGTTTCATTAACATCTTTTACGTAGTTTTCTTGCATCCAATTTTAATTTTCCGTATTCCATGTCGTAAGCTTCTTTAGACTTTTTTGGCAACATATTTTCAGTTGCTTTCTTTGCTTTTCAATAATTTTGTCAGGAACACAAAACAGTCTAACCTATAGAAGTGAAAGTCCAATAGGATTACCTGGAATGAAAAAATGAGGTTTCAAACCCATCCACCTGAAGCGCTAGTTGCAATGGATTTGTCGAAATAGGCAAGGCAGCTGAGGCCAAAAAACAGACTAAGGGAAGAAGAATTTCAGCGATCGCAGTGGATGGGTTCAGAACTATTTCATAACGCTTTTTTCAATGGAAGTTTGTTTTTTAATGACTAATGCCCGATTTCACAAACATTTCCTAAAGTCAGGTAATACCTAAAACGAATTGAGGAACTCCTAAGTGCAATTTACATTTTACCACGCGCTAAGTAATGCCTAAGAGTGATAATATAGTATTAGATAGTATTTCTTATCACTTTTTGATCAATCCTGAGAGGATTGTAGGAACAGCTTTGCGAGTGAGGCCCCTTTTTGTCCCAATAACAATATATTGTGGTTCAAAATATCTATTGCAAACTTTGTAGGATTTATAAATCTGTTCAGCGTTTAATTCCTTTAGTTTTGGATTGCGAATAAAGGCAACCCATTCATTCAACAACAAAGGGTCATGTTTGGGAAACCTATGTCGTTTTGATGCAATGTTTGTACACCCAGTAACGCAACACTTCACACCAACCATTATAAATATTATGAATTATCACACTTGATACGACTTACAGTACCTAATTAAAACACAAATAACAGCAGCAAATGGCAAAAGGAAACAATCTATAAAAGACAATGGTGACAACAACTATATGACAGCTATGATGAATTTTAAAATCTTTTCTTTTTTTCGTGCTAAAGGCCTCAGCTGCCAGGCCTGTTTCCACAACTCAATTGCAACTAGCGCTTCAGGTGGATGGGTTTGAAACCTCATTTTTGTATTCAAGGTCATCCTATAAACTTTCACTTCTATAGGTTAGACTGTTTTGTGGTCAGGAATTCCAAAATCTTCATTCATTTTGACGTTCAACACATAAAATTTTTCCTGATTACATGACATTTACGTTCGTAAACATTCACCTTTGAACGATAGTATCTACATGGCAATGTTATTAATTCAAACCGGATTTGTTCAAATACTGATTTGTATCGAGATTGGATTGCAATAACAAACTACTTAGTATGACATGAAAGTTTGTATGTACCGCGGGCATAAACAGATGTGTATACACTCGGGCGACTTACGTCGCCTTCAGGGCATAAACATCTATCTATACCCTTGGTACATAAATAGCTATTTCACAATCTCTCCAATATGGCACAGATGGACTAATTCACTACACTACGAGAAAATCACTAATTCGAGATGGCGGACGTAACAAAATGGCAGATCACAGAATTGCGAGTCCAAACTTCATGATCCGCCCTCTTAACATTAAATACTCACATTGAAACTAAAATACAGGGTTTCCCAAATAAGAGTGACTGATTTTAAACATAAATGCCCAGATTATTAATTGCTCCAAAGAGATAGGGTTTTCACTATTTTCACTAGTTTATCAAAAAGATTTTTCTAAGCTTGGCTGGCATTTCATCTAATCAATACAGGGTAATTCACTAATGTTGGTCAAATTCAAAGGGGAAGATATGTATTATTTCAAATGGAACAACCTATAATTTTCAATCTCATTCGATAGAGCAATCATTCTCCTTTCCAAAAATGTATAGTTTTTTATCTTTTGTTACATTAACAACAAAGATATTCGAGGTGTCATGTAGTAGTACATTTTTAATTATAGTTAAAATAATACCCTTCTTGGTGTGCGTCATCGATTGTGACGTATATCCGGGTTTTCGGCATGTCGTTTATTTTATTCGCTATTTTGACATATAGCTTACCTTAAATTTGATAAATAATATCATCAGGATTGTATTTAGCCAAATTCGACAAGGCTATGCAATTAATAATTACCAGCTTCTTTTTCTAACTGAAAATACTTGAGAACTTTCAAAGTACTAATGTTTTTCCGTGTATTCATGCATATTTTTGTATTATTCATATAAATAAAACAATAAGATTAATATTCACTTTTCATAATTAATAATTGACCCTAAACAACAAAGTACAGACCTGTCATGAACTGTCAGTGTGACAGTAGAAAAATACGTAAGACTTTTTGCCGCTACGAAAGTAACGCCTTCATAGTATTTTAAACTCTCGATTGATAGGTTGAGCTTGAGCGTAATCTAAACATCAACCAATCAAATTTTTGTAAGTCAAAGATTAGGGTTAACGTTTGTAATACATTTAAACGGTTCATTATTGTGATATTTTGATTAGGATTAATCACAGACCTGCCCTTTTTTCCATTTCTTCTTACGTAATGTGTTAGAAAGACATCAACAATCGATGACGCACACCAAGAAGGGTATTATTTCAACTATAGTAGTTTTATATGAACGTATTTTGATGCCTGAAATCAACTCATGCTGTGACCGTTTGACGCATAACAAAATCGCTTAAGTCGATTTCATGTAGTATGCATTTTCAATTACGTAAATAATTGCCAACAAATCTGACAAACAGTTTATTTATTAAGAAAACATCATTCAATTCAATTATTCAATACATTTGTATAAAGAACGAAGAACAAAAAAGTTACAATGCAACCAGTTTCGATAAATTGTACATACCATTTTTTAATTATATTCACTGACGGCGGATTTTTCATAAATTTCCTTCTGAATATCCTCCTTGTTTGAATTATTGATTTCGTGTCTGCATAAATTATTACAGTTTGAGCTTTTTCACTCACTGTATAGATCATTTCGAAACCGACTTATAATGACTTAACAAAATTACTATTGTCAAAATTGCTAATTTTGTTGTTATTCGTCAAACGGGCACAGCATGAGTTGATTTTAGACATCAAAATACGTTCATATAAAACTACTTATTAAAAATGTACTACTACATGAAACCTCGAATACCTTTATTGTTAATGGAACAAAAGATAGAAACTATACATTTTTGGAAAGGAGAACGATTGCTCTTTCGAATGAGATCAAAAATTATAGGGTGTTCCATTTAAATAATACAAATTCTCCCCTTTGAATTTGACAAACATTAGTAAAACACCCTGTGTTGATGAGATGAAATGCCAGCCAAGCCTAAAAAAATATCTCTGATGAACTAGTGAAGCTAGTGAAAACCCCAACTCTTTGGAGCAATTAATAAGCTGGGCATTTATGTTTAAAATCAGTCACTCTTATTTGGGACACCCTGTATATGCATTTAATCGAAGCCAATGACGTGATATAAGCCTGATAAATAGATTGAAACCCAAACGAATGGAACACTGGATATTATTCCACACCAATCCATACAAAAAATTGGGGAGTCTGCAAAATTTATAGACCAATAACCCTACTTAATACCACCTACAAAATACTTGCAAACATGATTAATAGAAAACTGCAAGAATCCCTGGAATACAATAATATTCTACACGTCATTTTTATAGACTTCAGAAACGCAGTTGACTCAATATTAAGACCCAACATTATAGAAGCACTAAAATACTAGTAATCCTGAAAAAGCTTTGGGAATTTGTGGAAATGACCCTACAAAACACTTAAGGCACAGTAGAATTCCAAGGCGGAATTTCAGAGTAATTTGGAATGAACAAAAGGATTATATAGAGACTTAATTTCTCCAACACTGTTTAACCTAGTACTTAAATCAATCTCAAGGAATGCAAACTTGAACGAGAAAAGTATTATAGTGAACGAGACCCAGTTAATTGCTTATGCCGACGACCTCACCATCGTGGCTAGAACTGAAAAAAGTCTAATAAAAGCAGTAGAGGCACAAAAAATATTCGGGCTACGAATACATGAAAACAAAATATATGCGAATGGGGAGTGACAAACAGAACAATAATAATCACTTAGGAATAAAAAATTTCAAGTCTAGAATTCTATCAAGCTACAATCATTTAGGAGCATCTATGAAACACACAAGTGAAGACAATTAAGAATATTGGAAGGAAACCAGATTCTTGGCATGAGCGAGAAACCGATAAAATCTGAATCGATCAGCAAAAAAACAAAGTTCATCATCAAACAATTCTAGAAGACTTGGATCAAATCAGTCATTACTCACGCATTCGGAACAACAACTATAAGCAAAAAAAAAGAAGCTCTAAAAATACTAGAAAGGAAAAAATTGAGAATAGTATTTGAACCAGATATAACAAGAGATGGAGGAAGAATATTGAGAAGGAATATAGAAATGAAAAAATTGAAGAACGTGTCACGGGACACATGGTAAGAACTTCAGTTCCTTTTAAGCAATAATCAAATTTTTTGAATCAATAAATAAATACACATATATTAATATAATAATTTATTTTACTCTGGATGAAACTTCATTTAACAATCCATATATAATCGATTATGTCTAATCGATCAACAATCGATTATTATCAATTATCATCGATATAAGGTATATCTCCTAATCGATTATCAACAATCGATTATTATACAACCTTTGTGTGAAATTCAAACCCGAGATATCGATATACGGCGGCATTACAGTTTTCTGAAGCCTCTGAATCGCTGCTTCGTAAACACATAACGTAGGCACATAACGCAGCAACGTAACGGTCAGATATTTTGCGCCGCGACCCCCAGTCGCTCCAACCTAACGTGAAGAACTAAAGTTCCAATAAAGTTCTAAAAAAGATCAATCTTGCTAAAAATTATGGAAAGAATAGTTAGTAAAAAATGTATCCGAATAAATTCAAGTATATCACCAGCACTGCGAATACCAGCTTTGCATAAAATTTTAATGTAGCATCGGTGGTTCAGTAGTAGAATGCTCGCATGCCACGCGGGCGGCCCGGGTTTGATTCCTGGCCGAAGCATATGAATCGCTGCTTCTTAAACGAGAGAGAGAGGCTCCAAGGCACATTACGCAGCAACGTAACGTGACGTAATGTTACGGTCAGATGTTTTGCGAATTACCCCCTGTCCGGTCTCTCCAACCTAACGTGAAGAACTAAAGTTCTGAAAAGGTATAAAAAATACAGTGCGATATATAGAAGCAAAGAGAGTGGAATGAAAGGAACACATTATGAGAAGTGCAACAACAAGAATATTGAAAAGAATAACAGCACGGGTTTCATTAAAGACGAGAACGAAAGGAAAACAGTTATGGACTGGAATGATTACACTTGTTCAATACTTAGATCTTCAATAAGTATTTATATCTTTTCTGTTTTATCACCAATCACCATAGTTTTGGTCTTATTCGTGCTTAATCTCATCCCCTACTTCTTTAATGTTTCATTCCATGTGTTTTGGTTTTGCTTTCACTTTGTGCAAATATAAAAATATCGTCTGCATTCGCTCCATTTGTTATTTCAATTTTTGGCAAGTTCTATGTCCTACCATTTCCAACATTCATTAGGTATTTGTTTTCCTTATTATGCCATCCATAAGCACAAAAAAAGAAATTTTGATTTGTGAACGCTTATGGTCTTCTATTATGGCTTATAACAGTATTTAAATTTATTCCGATTATTATAATATATTTTTTGTAACAATAATATTGGTTTATTATCTACCTCCCTTTTTTCTAATATTTTCCACATCCTTTCCCTTGATACCAAATCAAATACCTCTTCTAAGTCTATGAATAGGCAACATATATTTCTCTTCTCTTGTATACACTTCTCTGTCATCTGTTCCATAATAAATACATTATATTGTGTCCTTCTTCCACCTCTCAACCCATTTTGCGCATCGTCCAGTGTGTTTTCCACGGCTTTTGTAATTTTCCTGCCCTATATAATTATGTTCTAATACTTCATGTCTGGTCGGAGCAATGTCAGTCCCCTGTAACTTATTTACCATTCCAATATACCTTCTTGGCTTCAACTCTCGAACGATGAGGTGAATCTTACAATAATATTTTAGTAATAAATTACCGAAGTCCAATTTAATTCCTTGGAATAACTGAAATTCCCCTTTGTTTCCATTCTTCGGATGTTTACATAAGTATATTATCAGTAATCATCTATTCTGTACTGATCTCAAGTAGCATTTCCTTCTTTGGTAGCAGTTAATACCGGACGAAAGATATAATCGGAATTACGTGGAATCTATTTCCCCGAAGCTAAAGGGAAGACAAGGAATTAAACCGCTTGTACGTCTACCGCTCCTTCCTATACTAACGATTCCAAGTTATTTAACACAAGCGTAGAGTTTGAAGAAGTTATTTCAATTGCTACGCTTCCAGTTAATGATAGATTGACTGTCATTAATACTAAATATCATGTTAATCAA
>CAJUYG010003193.1:0-23254 GCA_910591675.1 Galerucella calmariensis
TTAGACGAGTAGATTTCACAAGGTGAAGCTCCAAACAGTAAATTCAATCTTCTATTAAATAAATTTTGGAAAAATCATGGTTGAATAGATAATGACTACCCTAACGTCTATCAAATTTTGTTCTATTGTCGCAACGGCATTCGAGAGCAATTTGCGGACTGGCCTGTCTCGAGAGATTAATGTAAGGTGATGTTGGGAAGCGAAATTACAGTTTGCATTGTCAGTGGGCTTTACGAACGGCTTGTCTAGCAGCAAAAGGATATATCTGTACTGACAAACGTTCTAAGCTTCAGTGCATCTTGAGAAAATGCTCTTATTCGTATGAGATTTGTAACAACAAAAAATCAATTGATTATTAATCGTGAAATGGAAAATAAAGATCTTGAAAATAGTTTTTGAAATGTTTCTCTTGTCTATACGACTTTATCGGGTCATTTTGTCGTTTGTAGCGATATCTGTGCTGTCGGATTATTTCACGTCAAATAGACAGAGAAAGACATTTTTCTGTGGAAGTTAATTGAATGTACCGACCTTCCTTCCTCTTTATGTTTTTTTTTCAAATATGGTGAAAGCGCTTGTTGCAAACTTTCATCTCAAAGTCGAACTTTGTTCTGTCTGCCCGGGGACTCCATTCTTGGACTTATATGGATGTACATAGTAAATTTTAGTTCGTTGTTCGTTACCATGATGAAGTTTCCATTCACTGCTCACCGATATTGATCCCAAAACCGTTTTCCACGTAAACCGAAACATTTCTGAATTGTTCAAGTCTAAACTCAAAAGTAGATGTACAGTGCTATTCAAAAGTCCCTTCCCCCCCTCGTATCTTCTGAACGGCTACACTTACATTCATAAAATTTGGAGGAGGTGAAAATAAGTTGTTGTATACTCCTCTACGAATGGAAACAGGTGACGTAATCGTAATAGATGACGTCACAGTGCCACTCTGGCCAATAATTTTAAATAGGACCTTATGGCAAGTGATATATCGTTTGGAAGGCAATGACATTGGCTACATAGCCATATTAATTTTGTTTGGGTTTAAACTAATTTTGACGGATAAATTAAATAAATACCAAAATTATTATTTCACAATTAAATATTAAAGATTTTTCAGTCCGCCTCTGGTTAGTTGTCAAAAAAATTGACGTTTTTAATTTAATAGTATTTGTTGCTTTGCAAAGTTTTCCTAAATAGCTTATATATTTAATTTTATTATTGTTTAACGAGACGTTTAAGAGTTTACATAGGCAAAATGGTACGTACTCAAGCCGCAGCAGCTATCTTAATAATTGGTGAATCTAGAAAGAATCTCCATGGAGCGGAACGTTTATTTGATGAGAGATACCCAGATCGCCCTATCTCGAGAATTTATTTGAGGGAGCTTCTTCACAAGTTTGAAGCAACAGGTGCCAAACAAGATGCCAAACGATCTGGTCGACCAACATTTAGTGATGATAGAAAAATTGATATAGTTGCTGAAATGGTAGTAAGCCCTACTTCCTCTTCAACTAAAGTTGCGTCTATCTGTGAAGTAGGTAAAAGTACAGTACAGAGAGTGTTGGCTAAAAATAAATTTCATCCATACAAGTTAAAAATGGTGCAACACCTTTCGGATGACGACCCCGACAGAAGACTCGAATACTGTGAATATATGACAAATAAAATTAGTCAAACCCGCATTACACAAAAACAATTTGTTTTAGTGACGAAAGTACTTTTTGCCTCAATGGAAATGTGAATACACAAAATGTAAGGTATTGGAGTGAGACAAATCCTCACACCTTTCGTGAAAAACATACCCAATTTTCAGAAAAAGTGTATGTTTGGGCAGCTATTTTGGGAAACAACATAGTTGGTCCTGTTTTCCTGAATTCAAATTTAAGCGGTGAAGTGTATCTGGAGATGTTACAAAATGCAATTGAGCCGTCAATTCCTGAAATTCTGGAAGATAATCGAGATGAATTCGGCTATCTGGAAATAACATTTCAACAAGATGGTGCTCCTGCACATTATTATGGTGCAGTAAGACGTTACCTGGATGAAGAATATCGAGGTAGATGGATCGGCCGGCGAGGTCCTATAGAATGGCCACCTCGGTCGCACCAGATCTGACACCATTAGATTTTTTTCTATGGGGGTACTTTATACTACAGCACCAGATAGCATTGGCGTTTTGAAAGAATGAATTATTGAAGAATGCAATGCAATTTCAGCTGACACATTGGAACGAGTACGACAAGAGTTTACTAATAGGATGTATTACTGTCAGGAAGTAGACGGAGCACATTTCGAACACTTGCTATAAGAATCCATTGTTGATATTTGAATAATTAAATTTAAAAAAATAATTTCAATAATTTTGGTATGTATTTAATTTATCCGTCAAAATTAGTTTAAGCCCAAACAAAATTAATATAGCTATGTAGCCAATGTCAATGCCTTTCAAACGAGATATCACTTGCCATAAGGTCCTATTTAAAATTATTGACCAGAGTGGCACTGTGACGTCATCTATCACTATTACGTCACCTGTTACCATTCGTAAAGAAGTTTTCACCCTCCAAATTTTATCAATGTAAGTGTAGCCGTTCAAAAGATACAAGGGGGGAGGGGATAGCACTGTATAAAAGAAAGCGAGTGAAAGTAAACAAACACCTGTAAAACTGTGGTTAGAGGTTTTAGATCTCAAGTCGTATGCGGAAAATCAAATTCGCCTAGCTCGACCAATTCGATGTCAAATTCGTTTAACAAAAGTCACATACCGATATCAAGAATACAAATTCTCGATTGTATTCGAATTTAAATATCGCCAATTCCGTGTACGGATTTACTCCAGAAATTGAGTCCCAGAGTACTCTCAAATAACCAATCTACTGGGGGAAAATTCCACAGTACCCCCACCACCCCAATACCTTCAACTACGTTATAAATAAATAAAAATTGTGAGGCATGAAAAATGTTGTAAGTTTGTAGAATGGGGTTTTTTTAACAAGAAATCTACTGGAATCATTTTTATAATAAAAGCACTTTCTGGAAAAACCGGTACTACAACATTGCTTACTAGAATTCAGTATCCACGATACCGATATGGAAAAAAAAGTGTTCAATGTTATACTTAATGTCATAATTTGAAAAAAAAAAACGCTGCCAATTCATTTCCATACTTCCCATATTATGTGCAAGAAAATAGAAATTGAAATTATCAGTATAAATTCTCGAAAACATTCCGTAACACCTACCTAATTGTACTTTGCGGCTTTCAGCATACACAAAAGGGACAAAAGTTTAATATTCAAATTTGCGCACAATTATTTTTTAATTACAATCCAATAAACAAAGTAGTACACCGCACAATAAAAAGGCTAAATGAACTCGCTAATTCTACATACAATTCACCGCTAATTGTTTGAATAACTAAGCATCCGACATTTTTTACTGCTGTTCTAACAAGTTCTCTGGTCTTCTAATTCTCCTATTATTTTGGAAGTTTCAATTATTCCTTGTGGAATGCAAATTTCCAGTAGTAGTCGTTGATTAAATGTTCCAAAACGTGTTCCGTGTAGTTTCTCTAATGCGACCATTAAGAGAAAGAGAAAGAGATATTCTAAAATTACCGTTTTGTGGTTGTACTTTTAGGTTTATTGTGAATTTTACGCTGAGAAAGTCTGCGAAACTTTTATGGCAATTTATCACTTTCCCCAAGATAATGAAATTTTACTTTATACAATTCCATGCAAGCTACACGACAGCTTTATACATTATGCGAGATGACGAAGAGTCCTCTTTATTTCGCATTTACAACTATACAATGCCTCCGGTCTTACGTTCAAATATAAATAGTTATATCATGAATAACATCAAAATATCAAACTAACTTTTATTAAAATCATTCTCTTTATCATGAATATTTGCTTTAAAACCGATCACAGTATATCACAACTTATTAAAAATGAGAAAAAAATGGAACAAATTATTAACATGTTATAGTGACAATTGTGTTATAGTATATTAGAGTATAAGTGGATATTAAGGTCTCTAAAACACGCGCGAAGCTGGAGTGCTCGAAATAGAGCAAGTGTTTTAAAGACCAGTTATCCACGAATACTTTACGCCATTTTTTTTATTGGTGCACTTTGAAATTATAAATACTGGTCTATAACTACTACAACAACAAGAAATGGAAATCATAGATGGAAATAAGAACTGAATGTCAAATGGTTGAATTCGTGATGTATATGATGTATACCTTGCGTTGTCATGGAAATGAGAAAAACATAAACTAATTTGTATTTTGATGGAAGTTCAACCTTATTGAGTTCTGTGAATGTCAATAGTATTAATTTAAATACCATTTCCTAAGATTTGAAAAATCGAAAAATTAATATTTCAAACAATACCAACGGCACAAATACAAACTACTCCTGTCAGATCAATAATAATAAAAATTGTCATTTAGACATGATTTAGACCATAGATTTAGACTCCGTTTCTCGAGTTGTTAATGTCAAAGGAGTACTTGATATCTCTAAAAATGTTCACAGAAGCCAATTGTTGCATTTATAACTGAAAAAACTTTTACTTACCAAAAAAATTGCGCATCCACCATTAAACTTGGTCGGTACCTGAGTTCACAAGCATGTTGTAGACTTGTATATCACGCCAAAAAGTGTGCAATTATGGTGTTCACTAACGGTTGAAATATTAGTAATTTCCAATCAGCCATTTAATAATTGTAAATAAAAAACCATTTTTCATTCCCAACTTCAGAGCCCTATAGTTCGTTAACGAAGGGCGTAAAGAAAAAATTTTATATGAAATACCATCATTATTTTTAGCCTTTCTATCACCTCCCAAGTTTTTGATACGCACTCCTGGGACACCCTGTATATCGGTAGAGTTTCTAGAAATCTGGAAACTAGAATTCAAGGACACATACGTTGCTATGACAACAAAAAATCTGATGCTAACTATTCAATCATTTGTTAGCGAACCAATACATTTTGAAAGTTCACCTTCAGAACCTGAATTCTTTAAATCGATTATTCTAGAAGCACTTGACAAATGGAATTGAATGTTCAAGTGATCTTCTGAACGACCAAATAGACTCCAACCATTCTTCATTATCAAACTTATTCACCTAGAAGATAGTTCAGGAGTGATTCTTGTGAATGAATTTCCAGGTGAATCTTTTCAATACCTTTTTCTATTCCCAGTATTGTAAACAACGCATTTTGTCACTGGTTTGTAAGACGTAAGTAACAATTTCCAATAAGGTATCGATTGCCCTTGAAGAAAAGTTGTAAGTGAACTTGGGTGGTAAGACTCAATGCCAAATTAAACGTGTCTCATTCATTTAAATGAATATTGATAGTACAATAATAGCATTAGCATTAGTATTAGCCAGGGACAGAAAAGAATGGAAAAGATGGGTTCAGGAAGAACTCCAATCCAACGCCTGAGAAGGCATAAGGATCAGTAGCGGCTCGTGAACTTTTTGAAAGAGGAGGCTGGACATGAAACGTTTTTGTAAAAATATACTTTATGCAGCCAATTAATTTAACCTTCGCGCAGCGGCCGTACCAGCTACCAATTCTCAAAAATTACCTTTGTTAACTGAATTTTCAGCATCATCGTGCCCTTTAAAAGCCAAATCTTGGGATCATAAATACAACAAGAAATCAAAGATTTTTTTTTAAACTTCGCGGTTGTCTTTAACTATATGGTTATAATTTTCTATTTCGCGTGTACGAGCGGAGTCAATCACATCAACAATCTTTTGTTTACCGGTTAATATAAACTCAATACTTGATGTAATATGTTCTTGGGATTTTTCATGTCTGTCTAGACCGCGAGATAAATTTTTTAAATCATTATAACTCAAGCGCCCCCAGCATGAAGTAAAGTTGCAAAGAGTAAACAATTCCAACAATATAATTCATTGTGTACCTCAGATCCCGTTAATTGTCAGTGTTAAATGATAGATTTTGATACTTACCTGTTAACACTAATCCCTTAATTCAAATCCGGTAGGGGCCGTTTATTTTTAAAAAACACTTTGTTATCATATGTTATTCCTCTAAATGGATTTTCTAGAAACTCAGCAACTAAATCACTAGCACAAGAACTCATTTTAAATTTAAATAATTTTCCAAATAGACTAATTATTCTAACCTTATTTCGCGTGGCGTCACTTAATTATTCCCGCTAATCATATAAGACAAAACAAACCCGCGAACCCACGCTCGTATTCGTGGTGTTGTCATTTTCGCGTTTTTGACGGTATTAGCAATTGAGCTTGTGGAAAAAATGGCAACTGTGTTGAGTAACACTTGTTTCCAGAGAGATCCTTGTGGAATCTAGCCTCAGAGCACTGTTGTCAGATTCCAAAATAAGTAGTGAAAACGGGGAATTGATTGTAAAATTAAAAAAATTTGGATAAACGGGAAATAAAATGAAGAATAATCAACAAAATATATCCGGTGCTATTTGCTAGATAAATTGTTGAGGAGGCTGAGACTCCTTAGCCTCCTTCAAGGAGCCGCCACTGATAAGGATAAGATAAAGAAAGAAAGAAAGATAGTACAACTGTTAAAATTATAAACATTAATTACAAAATTTGGATACCTAAATGTTTTCCCGTCTTTTCTCATATGTATGAAATGTGACTCCATATAATTTCTCCATAAATACATATAACCAAGTATTCTGTTACTCTTGAAGTACTGCAGGAGACTTTTCTGGCTTTGCTATATTTTATAAAATCTCATAACTTCCCGCAATGGCTGAGAATTTCCATCTGCCATGTATCAACTCCAGTATTCGCTAATAAAGTGGCCAAAGAACTTCTAAGGGAGTGCCCAGCATACCCCTCAAAGTTCTCATAGTCAAGAAATTTAGCAGTGAGTTTTTCCCGACATGCTGACTTAAGCAGTTTCCCTTATAGTATAAATAACTATTTTTAAGCTACATAGTGTTAACGAAACGCCTCACAAGTTTAAGTTGAATATAGGCTCAAATAGAGTGAAGTTTTAAACATATTAATTCGCCCTCTTTCATCGGGCTATAACTTTTATCTGGAACTAAAATCTATTTTCTAGAACTTTTTTTATTATGATTAATATTTGCAGGGCCCATTAATCAAATGAGTTAATTCGAATGAGAAGTGGTACACATATTCCCTAAGAGAATAACGTGCTTGATTGTTTTCACAGAGACCCACTGGATATTTTCTAAAAAATTCATTTTAGGTCACGCACGGTCGATTAATGTATTTAGAGCGTGGAATCAATGTATTCAATCTTGTTAATGTCATATATGAAAACTTAAATGTCGAAAATGGTATTTTTTTGTGAAAAATCTTTAGATATAGATATACATTCCCGTGGATTTAGCATTTTTAACTCATTTTGGAAAAAATTTACAAAATTCATTTTTTATTGAGGTATTTTGATTTTAAGTGAAAAAAAAATGTCCATATATTGACTAGAGATTTGTTTTTCGCAGATTTTTCCCAGATTTATGTTTTCTCCAAAGGAAGTGCTCAATATCCACAATTTTGTGTGAAATTTCTAAGGTTAAAATAGTGTTTATATATCAATATATATCATATATATCAATTCTTCCAAAAAACAATACCTACTCTAAACTTCATAGTAGTAGATTGGTCTTCTGTTGGTCTCTGTTTAAATTACAACTTAATACCCATAGTTTTAGTACACAAGCTTCAATATTCTTTATATCAAATCCACTTATTTTTTTCTCATATATTCATATAATAACATGTTTGATATTGCCAAATTTAAAGATACTTTACTCTTGACTTAAATTCATATTTTCGACAAACCTCGTATAATACTGGAAAAAATTGATATCCGATGATTGTATTTTAAATTTTGGAACATGCAGAGCTTTTTACAAAGAATAAGTTTTTTTCCTAAATTCAATAATAAAAAAGTTTCTTAACATACTGAGACATTTTGTATCTATATGTGCACGATGCTTCTCGATTATTCGAGTGTGATCAAGCAAGATAAGCTTGCTTCTCAATTACTTCTGTGACATTTAACAATTAACATTTATATTTTTAATATGTTAACGAGCTGCCTATGGCAAAATTTTAAAAAGTAAAATTATTAATTATACTTGACTGAGGGTTTATCAATGCCCGGTTAAATCTGTCAGCTACGTAGCCCTCAGATATCTCTAGCCGCCAGACAAAGTCTCGGTTACAATAGAAAGCGTTTATCAATGCACCACATAACTGACAGCTAGCTAACTGGAGGCTAAGTGTGATTGAGCATTTGACAACCTTGTTCGGGTTATGAACGTGAGTGTAATGTTGTCAGAGTGTAAATTTCTCATTTTAATTTGGTGTAAGGAGGATCACCCGTTACATAAAATATACATATTATTAATTTTATTCGCATATAACATATAAGACAGTGAATCAAGAATATAGAGGTGAAAGTTATAATTTTTCTATTTTACCGTAAGCTTACTCTGACAACATCGTGGAAAATTTCACTTGTCAGTATCAAAATTGTGGTACTGTTATTTTTATTTCGTCTATGTTGTGCTTTTGTGAGTTGTTTGCATTTGAGCATGTCCACAAAACAAAAAAGATATCCCAATTTCACGGAGTCAGAGCGACAATTAGGTACTTATAAAAGTAGTCGTTCACCATGAAAGTATAATAGAATGCAAAAAGACGGATGCTGTGACTTGGCGAGAATAGCTGGAATTTGTTGGAGTATCATGAGAACACTGGGTTTAGATAATCGAAACCGAGTAATAAACTCGACATCATCGAAGTCTTCAAAGGGATTTATCCGTTCTTCAACAGTATATGGTCGTTTTTCGTACTCTACAAATTCCAATATTAGGCCAATCTCCAAGCTCTTCATCGAAAAGGTCGTCAAGTTCCTCAAGATACATTGACAATAACAATGAAATAAAATACAAACAGAACCTAGATGCTACTAAACTACTATAAAAGAATCAAATAAGCTTCTCGATTTCTCCCTAAACGATAATAACACAATCAAATTTGAAGTTGAAATAATCTTTGTTGCACAATGTAAGCAAACATGAAAAGATCATGACACAGTTGTCAGTTGTCAGAATCTATGGTTAGAATAACGGAACACCACTTTCTCGTATTTAATTGTATGTTCTATGGTTAACATCAACTTGATAGTGGCAGCTAGGAGAGCCGAAAGTTTGACTGCCAGCTAATGCAAACTGGCAGTTGATAAACACTTTGACCAACAGCTAAGATTTAGCCGAAGGCTACAATATTTAACCGAGCATTGATAAACCCGCCCTGATACTGAAAAATAAAGTTTAGTTCTCAATCACATGGCAAGTGTTTTACTTCAATATTAAAATATATGATAACTTCCATTACATGAAGAGGACTAAGTTGATTTCCCTGAAAATTTTTTGACAGCTCCAAGGACCAGATTCCCTCATTTTTTATCATATGAACAATTTCACCCAATTATGTCAACATTAAACTGAAATTTTTTTAACAATTCCAAAAACCAATCAAATTTCCTTATTTTATATCGTATGAACAATCTCAGCCAATCATGTCAACATTACACTGAAAACAGACCATGGGCAATTTTCACACGTTGCTATGGATACATATTGATTTATTTCGATTTTGAAGTTTCGAATATTATTTAATATTTCGAAATGATTGTCACGATTTGGTTGTAATACTATAATTTAAAAAAAAAATTCTATCCGAATAACCCTCGGACATTGATAAATGCTCAAAAATTTTATGACAACTTTCTCAAGCTTGTTGCTTGTAGGTAACAAGCTTTCGAAATCTGTCATCAAATTTCTTCGCACAATTATAAATGTCCTTGGGCTATTACTACTGATAACGACCAATCTTGTTACTATATTTGTTTGAAACAGCCTTCACTATAGTTTGTGGGTTTTTAAAAGAAAAAGTCTACTTCTTGTTCTGCTTTCCAACGCTTTAATTCGATCATGGAAGTGTTTTGAGTTTTGTAGGAGAAATTCCAACCTCTAACTTTATTTATTACCAACACCATTCAATTTTAAATTAATTGCGTAAGTCTATTGAAATTAAAAGAGAGCTTTACGAAAACAAACTCTATATACCGCATAATATTCCATGTTCGTTCTTTTTAAGCTACTAGCCGTTGTGATTTTAATTTGCTAAAAGCTTGTTGGATAAAAGCGGCGCTTCGCTTGTCAACATAAGTTGTCCATTCCGAAGACCTCGCAATACGGCCGGAACGCTGAGTAACTTACAAACTCCGAAAACTTTTGTAATTAATAGCATTTCTGAGAGGAGTCAGCGTAGTCTTGGAGTCGTGCATAATTAAGCGAAAAAATTTAGGTAATTTTTTTTGAGTTTCAAAATTTTTATATTTATCAAAAGGTACATCAATCTTTTGACCTAAGCAAGCTCTATAATTTTTAATTTATACCATTAAACGGGGTCAAAGAATTTTCATTTGTTTTAATTAATTATACATTATATTAACTTAATGATTGGGGAATCTTATTATTTCAACCGCATCGAACGTAGATCTCGTGGTTGGTATATTTTTATCATTTTTATTTTCAAGATTGAATACTTCTCTCGAGTATTCAATAGGTGGAACAGACTCCTTTTTTGTCCACTATTGATTTCCCATTATCATTCCCAATCCAAATTATCAAGTTAAGATTAAAAACGCGATTTTGGTGCCCCAAATAATAGCATATTATAGACCAAAGTGGTTAAGACTATTATTGACCGAGCACCAACGTTATGAGGTGCTATGCTTGTAAATGTCTTCACCATCATGGTGTACATCTTTTTCCACTACTAAAGTTCATTTAAAAACCAGGAGGAGTAATTTGAAAAGCCTTGCTCACACCACTAAAAGTTACCAGATTAGTTACTAAAGCATGTGTTCCGAAAACGTAGTCAACAGTTGTGTTCCACATATATTAAATATCCCTTGAAATCAAAGACATTAGTGATAAGTCGATTTCTCCTCTGATCTGCAGTATATTTTTCAGATGTACCTACGCATTAAACAAAATGTAAGACCTTCTTCTGTTTCGTTTCTTGTTCAAACATCAGAAGATTCAGATTCACATCGACAACAAACAAATTATGGTCATTGTTGATGGTGGAGAATTACAGATAGTCAAGTAACTTTAATTATATTTATTCCAATTAAATTGAAAAGAATATGATAATTGATAATATGTTCTGGCAATAACAATACTACAAATTTAATAGCTTTGTAGAGCAATATGCTGTATTAATTTAAACACTTCCAACAGTTATCTTTATGTTGCCGGATTAAGTGTAATAAACTATTTTTCAACTACTTCTAAGATATATTCTTCCTTCTTTTTTCACCTTCAAAAACCAATCATGTATTTTCTATCAAAACCATTCTTTTCTATATTGTTTTATTTCTTCCATGCCATGTTCTTCCGATAAACTTAGACGATCTCCTCCAAATATGTATATAAGAAATAAATAGTACCTACATTTGACTCGTCAAAAGGTGACAGATAAATTTAATTTGTTTCAAGAAAGTCTGAACGTTTCTTTGAAGCTCGCAAAATATTGTATAACACAGATAACTTTTTGTTTCTTCGAACGACCTTTTTTATTCACTCATCACAATTTTTCAAAAGTCCTGGTATTCCACCAATATTTTCTGCACTATAGGTATAATGTTCCTCTACTTCAGTATACCTTTAATAGTCGCTAAACCGACTTTACTACTTGAAAAAAAATGTAAAGTAATAATGTACCCACTGCTTAAGAACTTTTGAAGATAACATGAATATTTTTGGTTTTTCATCCAATATTTATTTATTTATCTGTCAGACCTATCAAAAATGAAAACTATCATCTGATGTCAATATTAAAAAGTGTTGTGTGAAACTGGGCTGAATCTGACCAATCAGAGGTGTACATAATTGCCAACTTAAATTCAAATCACTCCTCCTGGTTTTTGAATGAGGTATAGCCAAATTTAAGAAAAAATTAAAAATAATTCACAAACGCACCACGAGAAGCGTTTACTCCGTTGTCTGACAAGTACATTGTCAGTTTTCGATACATCATGAACGTACTTGTTATGTCATCAGTCATTTTTGGTTGAACGCGAATTTTAAACGAATGGCATTTTTATTCAAATAATTTCATCTTGATAGGTAATTTCCAGCAGCAAATATGTTAAAGACAATCTCCTGGGTATACAAAATTATGTTTCACAAGTTTTTGTTGAACTACTATCTGTGGATTCTCAAAATATTTGAATACGTCCATTATTGACCTAGTTTGATAATATTTATTTACGTAACTAGTTATGAAACGAGCGATATTGTTCAACAAGCGAAATATTTACCAAAACGAGCGCTAGCGAGCTCTGCAAATTACGCGAGTTGAACAATGTAGCTCTCTTCATAACGTATTCACGTACAACGTTTTATCCAATTCCGCGCTTTTATAATATTTCATAAAATCTTCAATTACAATGGTAATATTAAAGTGGATTCAAATGGTGTTGAAAGTATTGTAACTATGAAGTATTTACTCAGAAAATTGACATACTTTAAATAACTGTGTCCTTAATAATGTTGTTTTCAATGTTTATAAATCTTAAAATGCTATTGAACTAAAATTATGGGGTAATTGTCAGTTTAAATAATGAAATAATTGTCAGTTTTGACAGTACCTACCTAATTAATAAATTATTATTATAATTATTTATTATTATTATTAACTTATTTAGCATCTCTATGCTGAAACTTAAACAGTTACGTAAAGTTTTTACATAACTACTTTTCATAACTGATATATGAAGGTTATGAAAAATGTGACGTTACCTAACGTCAAGGAGAGACTTAAAGTGTCACATTTGATAGCGGAATTAGATAAAAGAAAAAACCACCAACAGAGAAATTCAACTTCTAAATTGGTTAGAAGAAGGAATAATTATCAACATCACAGCTTGTAGTGAAAAAAATAATTTTCAGTAGTAAAAGCTAATCTAATCAATGATTTGAATTTATTTCTTATAACTCGTTGTTTCTAATCGAATACATAGCAAAACAACATCGTTTCTTAAAATAGTTTTATAGAAACGTACATTTTTATCAGCCTTCGTACCAAACTCTCCTATAAATCTATGAAGGTACCAAGTACCCTGTATGTACGATACACGTGTGTTTTAACGACCGTTTTTATCCAATTTTTTATCAGCGCTACATGAAAGTGCCGACGACGAGTGAAGATAGTAGGTATTCATTGTCCGTACGGTTTCTCCGCCGACCGAATTCCACTTCAGCTTGAATAGCTGTAACGCGACATGCAAAATGCGATAGATAAACGAAATATTTTGAACCTGTATCAGCGCTAAGTGGTGAAACTACATTAGTGTCACCTAGCGGCTTGGAAGAAACTAATTTGAATCAATAGCGCTAATTTTACATTGATTTTCTCGTTAATCACTATATTCTTAGATTGAGAATTATTTTTTACTTTTTATATCCATTACCTATTATAAAACGTATTTTTCCCACTAATAGCTATGAAGTTGACAATTATTGCTTCTTCTAGCCAACTGAGGAGTTGAATTTCTCTATTAGTGGTTATTAATTTTTCCCTGATATTAACCAAGGTCAATCATGGACAAATTCAAATATTTTGAGAATTCAGGGATAGTAATTCAACAAAAATTATTTGCAAAAAGATGCCATTCGTTTAAAGTTCGCGCTCAACCAAAAATGACTGATGACATAACCAGGACGTTCATAATATATCGAAAACTGACAGTTTACTTGTCAGACGACGAGATACACGCTTGTCGTGGTGCGTTTGTGAATTATTTTTAATTTTTGTCCTAAATTTGGCTAGTAGTGGAAAAATTGTATACACCGTGGTGGGGAAGACATTTATGAGCCTCGCAATTTATTTCGCTTGAAGCAAAGCCCCTCGCGAAATAATTTTAGGGCTTGGTTAATAATAATAGTCATCACCACCTTTGTGTATAGTATACTATTTTATTTTTATTGAACTATAATTTATTTCAAGTAAAAGTGCCGACTATAAGCCGAAATAAGTAACTAAAGGTAACTAAATTTCTGCATCATGTTTTATTGTTGGAAGTAGTTATGATTGAGACATAACCAGGAACTTTTCGCGGGGACTAGCATATGAAATTAAGGACTAGTGCCTTATATAATTAAGGTTTCATTCAAAAGTGGAGAGACCAAAAATATTCGCAGTTCCAAATAACAATGATCACAAATTTAATGCAGATGGAGTTTGTAGTAAGAACAAAACACTGTGTCCTAAAATTGTACTCCTCCCTTTAATTGTGAAGAAATGGAATATGTACAGTTTAAGTAGTGTGAATATTTACTTTGCAGATCATTAGTCAGTACAATGTTGTTTTTATCCGAAACATTAAGACGAATAAGAGGAATTTAAAAGGTCTACACAGAAGTTAGATATTAAAAAAAACTCTTTTATCTTCCTTCCATTGTAACTCTCCACCTTTTGTCTATTTGTTATGTATGTATATATGTGTGTGTCGTGTTCTGTTTAGCTGAAGCTGCATTACAGTCGGCCGTTGTTATTAACTGGCATGTGGCATTCCCGTTTCTCGTTCATCCTTATTTCGCCATTACGGGCACCTGAACACTTCAGGAATGTTTTATCGTTGCAAGGTATCTGTCAAGTGACTTGATGGTGAATGCTTACACTGAGCTATTTCGGGACGGGATTCTCAACTGCAAAACTTTCAATGAAAATGTTTAGGAAGTTTATTCTAATAAAGCGTTTCAGAACATGTTAGGGAAATACTTTGATAATATGTACGGGAAATAGAGAAGTGAATATTGGGAAATCGACATACAATGGAGGGAGTAAATAAACAGAAATATTGGCAGTTGAGGCAAGCTGAAAACTTGTCATGTACATCACCTTTTACACCCCAACTCAAAATTTGTGAATAGCGGGGCTAAATATTAATTTTTTGTTTCCCAAAATATGTATGAGAAAATTTGAAACTTTTTACATGTTTTAGTTTGATGTTTAAAGAGTTGATACAAAAATAAGCCAGGTATTTTAGTCAGGTTCTTAACCTTTGCAAAAATATGTTGTTGAAAAATATGAAAAATGTATTTGAGACAACTTGAAAGTTTCATGTGGTATTATTTATAGCTAAAAATAAGTTTATGAAAAAGACATAATATTTTGGTGAGATTTTTTGCCTGCCAAGTGATCTCAATAATTCAGTGTAGGTGAAAATGGGAAGCGTTGTAAAAACCAGAAGTGTGAGGAACAGTAATTCTGAAAGTTTGTATACATTGAAGTAGATGGGTTAAAAATAGTGGTCTCTGTCTCCTGTAGTTGGCGCTTCACAACATCACAGCGGACAATAGTCTCCAGGGGGTCTATTCATTAACAGTGAGAGCTCCTACGAGAGTACACACTTATAAAGTGCGCATGCGGGCTATAGCATAATTTGCAATTTTGAGAGAGCTCGCATGCGCACCTTCATAAGTGTGTACTCTCGTAGGAGCTCTCACTGTCAGTGGATAGAGCCCCTGGGTGTCTATTCACTAACAGTGAGAGCTCCTACGAGTGTAAACACTTATGAAGTGCGCATGTGCGCTTTCTCGAAATTGCAAATTATGAAATAGCCCGCATGCGCACTTTATAAGTGTGTACTCTCGTAGGAGCTCTCAGTGTTAATAAATAGACCCCCTGGAGACTATTGTCCGTAGTGATGTTGTGAAGCGCCAATTACAGGAGACAGAGACCACTATTTTTAACCCATCTACTTCAATGTATTACCGATTTGAAATTATGAAAAACATAATAGAAATTCAAGAAATAAAATAATTGAAAACATAATGGAAATTCAATTTACATTATGTATTGAGGTTGCCGATTCTGCAGTAATGCATTTACTATACAATTTCAGGTACCTGCATTAGATTAGTATAGGCAACCTCAATGCATAATGGAAATTGAATTTCTATTATGTTTTCAATAATTTTAATTCTTGAATTTCTATTATGTTTTTCATAATTTTAAATCGGCAATTTATATTATGTTTTTCATAATAGAAATTCCCGTATTATTATTATGAAAAACATAATTTCAATTCATTAACAGAATAATTAGGGAATAAACATTTTTGAAAGAAGAGATATTTTTGTTTTTGTTTTTAAAACGATGTTATTAAATACCACAACGGCACACCATATACTTACGTTTTAAAGAAAGAAACTATTTCAAAAATATGCTCTCATAAATGTTATTATTTATTCTAAATATCCTTTCTTGACTATTGATACAGGGTGTTTTCAAATGACACTTTCAACGTTTGCATGTAAATACCTCTCGTAAAATTGGACAAAATGATATGAGCATTGAGGGGTCCAGCGCATTTACTTTTCGAAATACGGGTAGTTAAAATTATGAAAAGTTAAATATTCCAATATGATAACTCTAAGATGGATGGATACATTAACTTGACATTTGGCAGGTTGTTTTCAAATGCAAAAAGCATATTTTGAAGGAAGAACATGTTCCAATTCTCGATCCAGTGGTGTACATTTGAAAGAATATGTTACCTTCCCGTCCCATTTTTCACGCCACTGGTATTTGGAGCTATTTTTATTTTATTTTGTATTCATCAATAGTTTTCACGTGAAAAACGCATAACCTTTACATATCCAAACATTTGCAGTTTTCAAGATCTAGGATTTCATGAAATCTGCAGGATTACTTTTCAATAATTGAATGAAAAAAATATTTTTCTTGTACTTTTTTAGTAACTACCAAACTACTAATGGCTAATATGTAACAGGAACTAATTTGTGAAACAGCAATGCATCTAAAACATTGGGAGAAGTTTTTTGAAAATTTTTGTCCAGACTTGTGATTTTATTAACGAAAGAATTGATGACAATGAGAAATAAGATAATTACAAAGTTAAATAATATCTCATGTCTTGTAATTTGTTGGTTGCTTGGTGAAGAATTATGTTTGAATGAGATAGTATTAAAGTTTGTAACTATCTAATTTTTTATCGTCCCAAATTTTCAAAAATCTTCTCCCAATATTTTAGATACACTGCTGTTTGGCAAATTAGTGCCTGTTACATATTCTAGCCATTAGTAGTTTGGTAGTTACTAAAAAAATACAAGAACAATTTTTTCCAATTAATTTCTTTAAAAAGTGATCTTGCATACTTCATAAAAACATTAAATATCTAGAGACTATACTCTACTCCTATACTATAAGTTGTTAATTAAATGCCAATTTTCAGTTTCATAATTATACTCATTATAACACTGATTTTCATTATAAAACTGAAAAATTGACCAATAGAAATCTAGATTTTCAAATACCCAAGTAGGCAGACCCAAGATTTTCTGTAGAATGTTTGACGGCTTGACAGTATTTTGTGACAGTTTAATATTTCCGTCAGTTCTTAAAAGGAATGTCGAGCACCAGATTTTTATTTTTGTTTACAATCATTTATTAATAACTTTGTTTAACAGTAACATACCTATTCACTCTTTGCTAATAGTTCAACAATGTGGTCCTGTAGTGCAGTTAGGAAAGGCGCCGCATGATGTTGTATTCGATCTGTAGGTGCCGGGCTCGAATACCGGTACATTTTTTTCATATATTTTTAAATCAAATTTCTTCGTAGAAAAAATAGTGTATGAAACTCTCATGTAATGGTTATTAATACACTCTCATTAATAACCATCATTACATGATTGTTGCATAACATACTATTATATGTAAAGGTTATGAGTTTTTCACGTCAAAACCATTGAGGAATACAAAATTAAATTAAAATAGCTTCAAATGCCAGTGGCGTGAAAAATGGAAGGGAGAAGGTAACACATTCTACCGAATGTACACCACTGGATCAAGAATTGAAGCATGTTTTCCATTGAAAATATGCTTTTTCTCCAAATGACATTAAAAGCGGCCTTTTAATGACACTTGGCAGGCTTAGAAGTTGTACTTTTAATGCCTAGGCAGAAAAAGTTCGTTGCTAGGCAACCTTCCAAGTAATAATTTGAATCAAACTGGTTATTAAAATTGACAATGACATTAAGAAAACTCAAAATGATGCTGATGATAATAAACCGGTTTTATTGCATTAAAACTACAAACTACAACACGAAATTTTTATTTATTAGATATATTTAGATATATGGTGAATTGTGAACAATTATTTAATACAATTGAACTCTGTCCACTTCCCTCCTTTCCAGTAAAATTAACAACTCTAGTATCCACACTAGATACTCCGGAAACGCCAGAAAATATTTTATTGCCGATGTTCGACTTATTAGCTAGCGAGTCCTCAATATAGCCCTCCGCGACAGCGGAAGACTTCCATCCTCCATGTTGCTCTAACATTGTTATGTCCCCACCAGAATCCACCAGCAACGTTGCCAAAGTTCTGCGAAAGCAGTGCCTGGTATACTTTTTCGCATGGGATAGTCCCAGAAAAGTAGCAATTTCTTCTGGCATTTTACCGAATTTGTGAATGCCAATGAATTGATGATGTGCTTTACCGTTCGCATACTTATAGAAGACACGCCGATTATTTAAATTCGAGGATCTGGAGGCTGCATATTTTCTGTACACGCTTAAATATTCCGTTACTACAAAAGATCTTGATCTTTTGGTCTTAGTATTTGGTAGCATAATTAGCAATTTGTCGCCCGTACCTATCATTTATATCATCTGTTTTCATTTGCAAAAGCTCATCACATCTACAAGCTCCAGCGACTGCAACAATAAGTACAACCTAAAATATAAATTAAAAATTAGTTCTTTAATCCATAATAGATCATTTTCAATATATTCCTACCTTCGTACACAAATACAGTTCATCTGTGGCATCTGATAAAAATTTCTCGATTTCTTCTCTTTGAAAATTTTTTTTGCATGGAAACCGTCTGACTGGCGTTTCAAAAAAGCCCGTAAGTAAACATTAAACAAACATATTCAACAAACGTCATCAGCGGTAAACGTAGTAAAGCAGGGCCCAGTTAGCTGTGATAAAATAATTTAGTTATTTGGATATTGATAATGAAACGCAATTCAAATATGAAAAAGTCGATTTTGCGTGGAATTGAAACCAATTTGAAGAAAAAATTATATGTTTCACACGGCAGAAAAGCAGATTTAATGCCGCGGTTGGTTTCACACCAGCCGCGGCATTAAATATTGTGCTTTTATGCCTAGTAAGACAAATAACTATTTTAGCATTTAAAAAAAACCAGCCGTATGTGTAATTAATTTATCCATCCATCTTAAAGTTGAAACATTCAATTTTTCATAAATTCAACACCCCGTATATCGAAAAGTAAATAGGCTGGACCCCTCAATGCCCATAATATTTTGTCCCATTTCACGAGAGGTATCTACATGCAAACGTTGTCTTTTGTGTCTTTTGAAAACAACCTGTGCCTATATAAGCAATAAAGATAACGAATTTTTACTCAAAGATAGTTTCGATCTACCCTGTATGCAATATTACATGTTGCATATTTGGTCTGTCATTTTATATCTACTCTCGTAAAAAACTCTCTGCACCTCCCCTATAAGTACTGGAATAGTTCATAAATGGTTTTTTTCCATAAAAACATAATTCCTATTTTAATGTAACAACCATTGCTAGTGGATATATTTTCACGTAAATTTACATATTTCATGTTTAATGCTTTTTCTGTAAATGACACATGGCCGAATAAAAAAAAATCGTAACAATCTTGTTCATTTCAACAATACGTTCGAATTAAATTTAAAATGCAAACTAATGCAGATTTTATGGTCGCTGAAGTATCTCAAATGGGTATTAATGTTCAATTAAATGAGGGACAGTGTTTAATGCTCGTCCATACGCACACCCACACGTACCAAAGCGTTTCCTAAGGATATTTTTAAGGGTATAAGAATAATAAATCAAATCCACGTCTCATGTTTTTTTTTTGAAATTGTTTATCTTTCAACTTTACTATATTTTTGCCCTATGTTATTTCACATAAGGAACATGACTTGAGGATGTTTTATTTGCCAAGCTGTCCATTGTCACATTAAAGTTATTAATTGTCAACCAGTGGCTTTTCCAGAAGCCTCTACACTATTTTTATATATTTCTTGATACGCTCCTGTCTCTATGTGAGAGGGTCACAATTCAAATCCGTTTTGAAAACTGTATGTTAATATTTTTGTCCCACTTATAACAGCTGAGAAATATTGAACCGATTCCGTTACAAAAATGAGTTGAATCTAAACTAGGACATGTGGATAATAGTATTCAAATTAGTTAGTTTCACGCAGGACTCAGTACCTACTTTTAAAATAGCTGTTATATGTCAATACGGCAGTCGTTTATGTTGATTTACTAGAATTAAATTCTAAAAGAGGAAAATTACGAAGGGATAATGTAGGTGTATTATTTTCGCGGGATTAAGATAAGGAAATTCAGGGTTGTATAATATGGAAAGTGATTGGGCGAGAATTTCAAGGAGGTTGAATATAGTTTGTACTCTTTCAGTTGAAACATTCATAGACTTGAATATACTCACATCATTCCATATAAAGTGGTCCGTAAGTCCGTAAGTAATGGACCAAAGTAAAATGGAAGATTCTTGGCCTAAAAATATATAAACCTCACGCAACCACGCACCTTTCTTTGATAAAATATTGATGATAAGAAAGATACAGGGTGGCAGAGTTTTTTTTATATTCAAAAAAGTCGCATCTACCTCTGGGGTAATAAACGAGATAAATATACAGGGTATCTTCTGTAAGTTCCTTGTGGCATTACTTATTCTTTTTTCTCTGATTCTTTTGGGAATCAAACCACAATAATGTTTTTTATTCCGACGTTTCGGTATCGGTAGCGTTCCAGCTACCATTGTCAAGATTAACTAGTAATAAAATTAATAAAAAAATGTTTGGTCCCTATCTGACACAACGAAAAAATATGACAACTAGACAACCAATAATATTTTGAAGTTTAAGACTACAAAACTTTGTTGTCAAATTTTATTAAGGTCCATTCATAGTAGATCACACCAAAAATTTGAAATAAAATATTTTATTTTATGACATTCTAACAATATGATAGTCTACTAGAAATGGAATCCAGTGAAGTGCACATAGACGTAGTGTACCTCATACAGTGTGGAAACCACTTTATTTATAGATGGAAATTTGACAGCTGAAAAATATTTCAATATGCTTAGAAACGAAGTTATTCCTGCGTTGGCAAACTTATATCCCAACGCAATAGATCCTAGCTTACCGAATAAAAATGTTTGGTTCCAGCAAGACGGGGCAACACCCCATTATGCTTTATTGGTAAGAACTTATTTAGATGAAATCTTCCCCAATAAATGGATTGGACGAAGAGGTACTATTGAGTGACCAGCAAGATCGCCAGACCTTACGCCGTTAGATTTTTTTCTGTGGGTTTATCTTAAGAACAAAGTATATGCGACACAACCAACTAGCATTGTAGACCTCAAAGACAGGATAACTACAGAAATACGGAATATTTCACCTCAAACTTCAAACAAAGTTAAGAAGGAGCTCTATAGGAGACTGTGCTATTGCCAACAACTAGGTGGAGAACATTTTGAGCATTTATTTTAATGTATTACAATCAAATACATCAGGTATTCTATTGGTATTTTTTCGCGAGATCCCGTTGATATAACGGGAACTGATATTTAGTTCCCACTGCATTTTTGCGATAGAACGGTAATAGGGGAGTATGTTAATGACGTAATTTGTGACGCAATAAGTTATAAAACGGGATCTCTTTCAGTTCCCGCACCTAGGAGTATGGTTACTGGCGGTTATAGAAATTTAATTGACAGGAGTAACATTTGAAAATTAGAAATTTGATTGAAATTTCAGTATAATATCAAAGATAATTCATTATTTTATGTATAATATCCACGGAGCTAGTAACTGCGAAAAAGTGTTTATTTACATTCTAAAAAGCCGAAAAAACACCGTTTCATTATATTTGCTTAATCAATCCATATGATTCACCTTAGGGTGAAGATAATCATCCGAAACTCGTAGCCTAACTGAACTATGCAACGTTACTTGTGATGACATAACTACGAGAAGGCTAGTACCAAAAAAATCGTCAATTATAGTTAAAACTAAAAAAAAAACATTTTTAGAACAATAGGAACAATGGAACCATAAGACTTTTTGTAACTCGTCACTTTTTATTGAGGTTATGTTTATTTATTATTGTTGTGAAGTTAATTCTATCCGGTTAACCGGTTGATTTTCGCCAGAAATCATGAACGATAACAACCTTTAAAATTTCTTTGGTGGGGGTATAACCGCTCTGTAACCGACTTCACATCAACGGTATCTCACGAAAAAATACTTAATGTATGTGTTTAATAACTGTAAAAATAAAAATTTCTCCCTGTATAATTCATAATTTACCATACATTATTTAGTGAATCACCCTGTACATTTACATTTATGTTTACATAACTCACAACTCAATTCAAAAGTTGACGAGTCTCTGCATTTCTTAGAATTTTTGAAAATAATGACATAAAGAATTTTATTCCATAAGTGGTTTCCACACTGTATAAATATGCATCTGCAGCGTCTCAGACTAGAGCGTTAGAACAGACACATTCGTATTTACAGCCGGTATCATGCATCATGTGCACCGTGCTATCATAGGCGACTTTCCCTATAGTAATTAGTCATTTTACGCACACTTGTGTGAAAAATTATGTTTGTTCTTCGGGACGCTTTAAAAAAATCGCGTTGCTCCAGCTTTTCAAGCGGCAATCTAGCTAATTTGCATTTTGTCCCAAGCCTGCTTTAAAATGCTTTTTTATACATAACAAAATTTTCTCAGTCCATATTTTCCCTACGGATACCGTGTATAAGCGCGCCATCAAATACAATAACTCCTACGAAATCTTCAACAACAAATAGTAGATGTGATTTTGTACAAGACAAAGTATAAAAAAATGTGTATCGTTTCATACACACCATCGGCGATATTGAACAAAGGCGAAAAGCTATTAGTGTATAGTGTTAGGTTTCGACATAGTATAATTAATCTTCATTAAGGACTTAGTGTTGGCACAACTAATGGAGCAGTAACAGCTTAAAACTGCTAAAATTTATGAAGTTTCTCGATCG
>CAJUYG010003194.1:0-23251 GCA_910591675.1 Galerucella calmariensis
GGTAGCACTGAACTACGCTTTTCATCTAAAATTTCAATGTCCCATGACTCCCATGCCAAACTTGATCGTTGACTGACTGTGTTGATTGAGAATTATCAGGTGTATGTGGTAAACAAAAAGGTGGTGGTTGTTGTATTTTGTGTGTAAAATTAATGGAAAAGCTAATAAAACAACAAATTCCAGTTCGAAAGAAGAGAATATTTTAATATCCTTATGGCCTTATTCTGTACAAAAATGTTAGCGGTAACAGCGCTGTAAATCTTCAAGGTCGAGAGATGTTACGAAAAAGCTATTCTGTACGCTTTTGATGTAACTTACATCGATGTATAATAACATTTTCGCTGAAGATAACGCCGACCAAAATATTCGACGTTAGGAGTGTTTTGACACTGTTTGTTATAGGTTGAATATTTCAAATTTTCATGAAATGAGTCAAAATGAACATCAATATCATCCCATTTTCGGGACAATATCGAAACAAAAAAAATAAGCCAAATTTTAGAGTATAAATTGAAAATTTTTTTAGGAATTATATGCGTATAGAAAGAAAAATCCGTTTGATATACCGTAAGACCTTTTCATTGCCTATTACAGGCTAAATAAAGAAATTAATTTTATACTCAGAGCCACATTTAAAAAGTCCAGGAAATGCAAACGCCATACATTTTTTAAATAAAGATGATAAATAAATAACAACTTTTTAAATAGGCGTACTGGGCAAATATATGCCTCTAAAATTTAAGGCGTTATCCATTTGCTGTCACATAATTATCTTGTTTCCGGTGTCTTCTAGATTATTTCCAATTTCAAAAACGGAATAAGTGATTTTGTAGTAAGCTGCTTCTCCTCCTCAACAAGCTAATCCAAACGCCAAGATGTATAATTTTTTTTAATTCCTTCCGGTTCATTCTCATCATAATATAATATAACCATTGAAAAAACTTCACATCTATTAAGAGCTGATGCACTTTATTTTCTTTTTCCGAGTTATTGTACGTTCAGCATCAGGTGAAGTTCGTGATGATTCGAACTGTACGTCGGTGGAGTGATTGAATACAATATTAAATTCTCCATAATATTTACTTCCTATCATTTCAGCGGTGGTGTTTGAGAATATGGTTACTACCGCTTTTCTGCAGTCTTCTCCGTCACATTTTGGCATATTGAAAGCACAATCTTGCAATATTAGATTAAATTCCTTGATGGAAGTTTCTAGCTCAAATTTATATCCTTTAGGATCGCAGAAACTGGGAAATTGTCGCCAGATTGATGATTGAGTCGCAATTGTATCAGCAGGCACACAGGTATTAACAATTTGACTAATTTCATCGAATCTACTTATTGTTAGTGTTTGATAAATTGATAAGTTCTTGATAAACATTCCAAACTATAAATCTCGGCTACTGACACCGCGATAAGGGATTGAAAAATGGATAAGTGAAAAATCCAGTACATTTGCCGCTGTCAAAGTGAAAATTGCACTGTGACATATGGGATTTTTTATATATAAATCATATTGTCACTGGCAAAACATCGCCATAGCATCTTTTCTACTGACCGAAAACTTACCTGCAATTACCTTGACAAAACTCACATTTAACTTTTACATCGCGCCACATTTTTTTCAGGAGAGTTGATCAAAGCAAATTTCGAGTTCAAACATACTTTTTCTACAATCGTTTGATCATCATAACTGTATCTTTCATATAAATGAATAAGTTATTTCTTTGTTTATTCCACATTGTTAGATGGAAGTTTGTAACTCAATTGTGTTCTGTCTTTTTCTCGTGAAAAGTCATGTCAAATACTACTCGAGAAAAAATTGTGTAGGCGAAATTATTCTCAACGTTTTATTTAAATTTGTTGCTTTTCGGAAATGTCGTTTATGAAATTTTTGATTCTCGCCTCACTACTTGTGATTGTGTCAAAAATGTAATTTGCGAAATTGCCAAGCAACAAACTTTAGTACATTTCAACATTTTGCCGACAAAATGTTCTCTTCTGTGATACTATATGTATAGGTATTTGATTAAAGTTTGGAAACAATATGGACAACATATCCGATATAAATCTACAGGATAAGCCAAGTAGGAGGCAACGGTGTCAAAACCGGCCTTTGTGACTGTTGCAATATTGAATTTTTTACTGTGAAACTACAAAAAATATTTTAAGATAAACTGTTCAGCAGAAGTTAACAAAGTCCATATGCTCGGAGAATGTGTTAAACAAATTTTTGTACATCAATTGTTTATTTATTATTGAAGCAGTGATAGATATAACCAGTCGGTCGAATATGAATAGTTGGAAATCGCGGATCAATTTGTATAATCCAATTGTTTTATCTTTTTTTTTTCAGCTTCTGGATGGATGCTATTTACCTTGTAATGATGAGGAGCAAATACGCCAAGTTAACGTCTAGGAGGAATCGGCGCATGAGTACCGAAAACTATTCCACCTCAATTTTTTTATGCGATCCTCTTCAAATTGCCCTACTGATGATATAAATGCATGTTGCCATGGGGCAACCCGGTGCCATATTGTTTAAACCGAAATTGTTTAAACAATTGCGAGGAATTGTTATCTTCCAACCGGACAAATTTTTTTTATATTCTTCATGCAAATACCAATAAAAAAGTTCCCATGACTTTTCAGAATGAAGTTGATATTTCCAAAGATATGAATTTTCTAAGGTTCGAAAAATCTCAAATTTGGGGTTTTTCCAATGAAAAATACAGGGTGTTTTCAAATGACACCTACCACGTTTGTATGTAGATACTCGTGAAATTGGACAAAATGATATAAAGATTGAGGGGCTCAGCCTCCTACTTTTCGAATTACAGGGGTTTTGAAGAATTGAATGTTTTAATTTGATAACATTGGATGAATAAATTGATTTGACATCAAATGTAAAAGGGCATATTTTGATGAAAAAATATTTTCCAATTTTTGATTCAGTGGTGTACATTTGGAAAAATATGTAACCTTTCCCCTCCCATTTTTTACGCCACTGACTTTGAAGCAATTTTCATTCAATTTTGTATTCCTCAATGGTTTTCACGTGAAAAACTAAAAACCCTGACGTATCAAAAATTTTGTAGTTCTCAAGATATGTAATGATTTCATAAAGTCTGCAAGATCACTTTTTAATAATTAATTGAAAAAAAAATATTCTTGTATTTTTTTCAATAACTACCCAGTACTTATGGTTGGAATATGTAACGGGAACTGATTTATGAAACAGCAATGCATCTAAAACATTCGGAGGAGATTGTTGCAAATATTTATCCTAACTAGTGAAAAAAAAAATAGAAAGAATCCATGCAGCTACAGCAATTTTTTCCGGCAATCGCCAGTCTTCCCAAGGTATGCGATTTTCAATGAGAAAACGTTGCAAACTGTGTATAAATATAAAATGACAAAGTTTTGGATGAATACAAAATTGAATGAAAATTGCTTCAAATGTCAGTGGCGTGAAAAATGGGAGGGGAAAGGTAACATATTCTTCCAAATGTACACCACTGGATCAAAAATTGAAATATATTTCTTCATTAAAATATGCCCTTTTACATTTAAAAACTACCTGCCGAATGTCAAATCAATTTATTCATCCATTTTAAAGTTATCAAATTGAAACATTCAATTTTCCAAAACTTTAATACCTTGTAATTCGAAAAGTAGGAGGTAGGACCCCTCAATCCTAATATCATTATATCCAATTTTACGAGAGGTATCTACATGCAAACGTTGTAGGTGTCATTTGATAACACCCTGTATTTTTCATGGGTCGAAAAAACCCAAATTTGAGATTAATTAATTAAAAAATTCATATCTTTGGAAATTTCAACTACATCGTGAAAAGTCATGGGGCCTTTTTCATTGGTATTCCAATGAAAAATTAAAAAAAAAATTGTTCGGTTGGAAAATAACAATTCCTCGCAATTGTTTAAATAATATCGGTTTAAATAATATGGCACCGGGTTGTCCCATGGCAACATGCATTTATATCATCAGTAGGGCAATTTTAAGAGGATTGCATGAAAAAATTGGTGTGGAATAGTTTTCGGTACTCATGCGCCGATTCCTCCTAGACTGAAGTGATATTGTTCCTTCTAAGTACAAACTAGAGTGGTTGGTTACCTAGTGAAGATATTTATCGCAACCCCGTTCAACTTAGACGCGTAATTCATTGTCTGTCGTTGCATATAGCCCGAGAAGTGTATGCTGCTTCTCAATAAACGGTCTACTTTTTGAAAAGTAATTTAAAATTTGTAATGCGTTTAAATAGTATAATACTTGACATCTATTGATAACATGCTTCACTCAAATATGACAATTGTTACAGAAAACTGTGATTAAGTGAATCACTAGTTGAATTTTTCAAACTCAGGCGTCTATTCGGTAATATTTCGTTCAGCAAAGGTTTCGCTTACAAACGATTGGAAGTGTGAAAGAAAAATTTTGGAACGTTATTCTGTTTTTTTTTTGTTGACCACTTTCTAATGTTAACGAAAGTTGGACGTTTTCAAATGGGTAGTAGAGCAAAATATCACAGCGTTGTCAGATTTTTGAATAACATTATAATGAAGTGATGAACATCGTAGGTAATATCCATTCTATATAAATACATATCCGTTAATGTTTTCAAAATCTACACTACTCTGTTATTCAATATACTGCACAAATCTCTAAATGTGAATAATAAAGGACTGTGATAGTTTTTTTCTACGTTTTTCATGTCAATATTTTTACCAACTTTGAAATAGTTTCCATTGTGACAACGTTGTTCAACTTTCAAATGCAATTTGAGGTTATGGCTTTTTGTTATGGTTATGAGGCATTGCCGTTTATATGTCAATGAGTTGAGGTTACGAATTTCTTACTTAAAAATATCCCATCAATATGTAAGAAAAAATAAATATTTCTTTTTGACTATCGTATAACTACATCGTACCACCGATCAATTTCCTCTTCAACAATTCCCAAAATTTTCACCGGAATAACTACGGTAGAACCTCGATTATCCGGGCCTGTCGGGACCAGACCTTCGCCGGACAATCGAAAACACGAATAATCCAAAAACTTCATTTTTATTTCTTCAATAATTTATTTACACAAATGCATATCAGAAAAATAAAAGAAACGTGATACATACATGTAACAAAAAACAAAAGTTTTAATATTTAAACATAATACAACGTATATGAACAGTAATAACTAAAAACGTTAATAAAATCACTCACAAAAAAAAAATCAGTAATTTTTGTTTTGTTTTTGGGCTTCGTGAATTCTATCCCTTATATTTTCCTTCATTTTTCTAAGTTGAAGTAGATGAATGTCATCAGTTTGAGTTCTTCAAAGTAATGGATAAGTACATTTACTGCTTCTCTATGACTTGTTTTGATGATGACATTATTTTCATCGTCATCACTACTTTTGTCAGAACTTTCTGCAGATGTCTAGTTATTTAGATAATCTTCGTCAATAATATTTTGGTACCCTTTTTCGTAGTGATCACATTTTATCCATTCCTGTATTTTTGCGTTATCTATTTCTACCAAGCCTTTGATTTGTGAGGCTATAGATGCGATGTCTTCGATTGATAACTTATTTTCATCTTCATCTTCAGTACAACCTTCTTCATTTGCTGTTGAGGTCATAATTTTATCAAATGCTCTTTTAATGTTAGTCTCTTTCACTTCACTCCAAGCGCGAGCTACAGCATAAATTGCTTCTTTCAAATTCAGACGTTTCCAAAATCCCATAAACTCACATTCTCCCAACAATTGGAGCATAAGGTCTTTCCTATAAAGCCTCTTCATGGTCTCTATAACACCTTGGTCCATGCGCTGGGCAATAGATGTCACATTAGGAGGAAAATATGCTACGAATATGTTTCCATCTGCTGATTTTAGTTGCTCTACATCAGGATGCGATGGAGCATTATCCAGTAACAGTACAGCCTTGGTTGGAAGATTATTTTCTTGCAAATAAGTTTTAACTTGTGGTATAAATTTTTCAAAAAACCAGTTTTTGAAAATCACTCGATCATCCAAGCAGCCTTTTGATTATAATAATCATCTGGCAGTGTTTTTACATTTTTAAAAGCACTCGGATTTTTTGATTTTCCTAAGTAAGTCTTTGCTTACCTTGAAACCTAAATAAAAAAATAACTTAAAAAAACAATCAGTACAGTACAAAAATAGAGCTAACCTGGTGCACTATTTTCTGAGCCTGCAGAAAGTGTTCTCTTCGGCATTGCTTTCCAATAAAGTCCAGTTTCGTCGCCATTATACACTTTCTCGAGTTTTAGGTCATGCTCCGTTATAAGATGTTCCAAATCATAGCAAAATTCAACCATAGCTACATCATCGGCACTTAATTTCTCCCCTTGAATAGCTAATTGTCGTATTCCATGACGTTTTTTTAAATCTGTATAGCCAACCGGAAGAAGCAGAGAAGTTTCCATTAATTTTCAATTGCTCGTGAAACTTTTGTGCTTGCCTAGCACACATCGATCCTGATCTTGGAACCCCTTCCGATCTTTTTTGTAAGAACCACTTGGTCATAGCATCATCAAGTTTAGGAAAAGTAGATCCTTTTAGAGACTTCCTGTCAGAAATAGCTTTTGCACTATCAGCTTCAGCTACAAAGCTCTGTAACATGGCTTTATTCTTCACAATATCGCGAACCGTTTGTTTTCCAATGTTATATGTTTTAGCCAATAGAGCAACATCTTTCTTTTTTTCAAATTGTTTTAAAATTTCCATTCTTTGTTCTGAAGATAATACATTGCGTTCACGCTTTTCGTTAGCACCGGTACGCTGCATTTTGTGCGTGTTTCAAGAGTCGGGTTGCTACTGTTAATAATTGACGAAAATAATAAGTAAACACATACAAGTATGTAAATTCGGGATTCCCCGAAACGAAACGAACGTCTGTACGAGACGAGCATCTGCGCGGTGCATTCAATGTTCACGCGCCAACCTCTGTCCAACAGACACGGATAATCCGCGCACGAATTACCAATTTAACATGCCGTACGGAGAATCCGCCGCCCGGATATAGCGCGCACGGATAATCGGGGTTCTACACCTTATCACAAAAATAGACAAATTTTTTTAGCCAAAGTGACGTTTCTGGCTGTCGTTCATAAACGGCGATTTCTAACGAGAAATTCGTTAGCATTTTAGATACAGAATAACATTTATCGTTCGTAAACGATATTCGTTCATTAACGGCATCGTACATACTGACAGAATAGACCCCTGGGGCTTATTCTGTAATCAGTAACGATGTCGTTCATGGACGATTATCGTTACTGAACGACTTTATAGATTCAGTATCGTAACGACTGCTGTTAGATAACGACAAAGTGGCTGATATTATGTCGTTGAGAAACGTCAGCTTTGCAGCAGTCGTAATCGGGTTAGGTCTTTGGTTAAGAGGTTTGTTGTGTGTTTTTTTTCAATATCTTGAAAACATTGTTCCTTATACAAAGATCATATTTTATTTAAGATGGATCAACGGCTACGTATTGTTTTGGATGAATTGAATAGAAGGTAAATTCATATAAGGGTTGAGAAATAATCTAAACTATACACATGTAATATTTTTAGACAGACACGGAGGACTAATTTTCGTGTCTTGAGAGACCGAAGTAACCCCTTTGAGTTGCCTGAGGAAGTGTTCCGGCAGATGTATCGATTAAACAGTGAAGCTGCTAATTAATTATTCCAGGACTTGTTGCCTTATTTGAATCATGGTAGTCGTAATACTAGAACACCTCCCATAGTTAGGTTTTTCACAACCATTCATTTCTCAGCTCATGGGAGTTATCAAAAATCTGTGGGTGTAGATTATTTAAATGGGTCATCACAATCTAACGTTAGCCGATCAATTCATGAAGTTGTTAATGTTATGGTTGATCATCTGATTAACAGACATATATAAGGTTCCCGCAAAACGATGAAGACAAGGGAGTCGTTAAAAATAATTTTTATAGAAAGTTTCATGTCCCCGGTATAGTTGGGTGTATAGACTGTACCCATATAAAAATAGTACCCCCATCGTTTGGAATTCTTGGTTATCCTCCCAATGTTTTTATAAATGGGAAAAATTTCCACAGTATCAATTGTCAGATAATTTGTGATGGAAATTGTAACATATTATCTATAAATGCCCAGTTTCCTGGCAGTGTACACGATGCCGCTATATGGCGAATGAGTAATGTTAAAATTTTTTTACATCGGAGATTCATTGATGGAGATCAAGGTACTTATTTGATAGGAGATGCTGGTTACCCTCTATTGCCATATTTACTGACACCTGTAGTTGGAGCAGCACCAAATACACCACAGGGAAGGTACACCCAGCGGCATCAACAAATTCGGAACTGCATTGAAAGAACCAATGGAATGCTCAAAGGTGTATGGCGTTGTTTAAATTCTGACCAAGTTTTGCATTACAATCCTGCATTTGTATCAAGAATTATATATGCTTGCGCCATGCTTCACAACATTATTATAAGAAGGAATATACTGATTAATGAAAATCTAATTTTACTGGAAGATGACAATTTTGACGATGAAGATGATATTGGCATGGACGATGCTCAATTATTGAATAGGGGTAATATAGTACGAAATCGAATAATAAACAATTTCTTCAATTGAGCAAGACTTATACTGAGTATATTTTAATACAATCATTAAAGAACAATTTTATGTTCCTCTTATTACGGCTTTTATATAGAATCACTTATAAGAATCCAAAGTAAAACGATTATTAAATTAACAATTACCATTTCAAATCAATAATGTATTATGAATTCAAATAAACTCTTTCATCAAAAGGTAACAAATTATTTTACTAAATATTTTTTTATGTTACTACACCTACGTAGATTATTTTACTAAACATAACGTTAGAATTCAACAAATGCAAAATGCAATTACCTAACATCTAAGTTTACAATCATAAAATTGATAATAAAGAAGTGGAATGAAATTAAACAGAAAGTGAAATAATACTACTCGGGTGGTTTTTTATATGATGCTAACTCATGGATAACGGGACACAGTAGGTAATTTAAGAATCTGAATCCGTGTCCAACACAGAATCATAACCAGGATACTTGACTTGTAGTTCGAGTTGACGCAGTTTCAGCCTTTTTTCCTCTATTACCCTCATTTCTTTGACATTTTTTGCGAATTCTTTCAGGATTGTGATTTTTTCACTTTCAACGCTAAAATCACTTTTTTGTTCTTTTAAAATGTTTTGCACACAAGTGCTTAACGTTTTTCTTTTTTTTTGATGGTCTTTCGAGTGACTGTTCAACCAAGTGCTCAGGAATCTTACGGTGATTTCGGGACTCTTTCTCAGGCTCTTCTCTGTTTTCTCCGTTATTTGGTATGTCTGTAATTTTAAAATGTGAGTGGATATAAAAAAACGCAAAAAATCACATAATTCATACCTATTCCTATTTCAGGGACATGGGATATGCCATTGACTACCACCCAACCTGTAACATCAAGTAATCGTTCTTCTATATCTGATAAAGGTTTAATAGGGTCCCCTATGTTTCCTGTTTCTTTTGAGGCAATTCTATTATTTCTTGCCTTTGCTTTAACTTGACACTTCCAGTCGGTGAATGTCTGAAATTAGTGAAAATAATAACAAAACACATTATTTATTACTGCTCTCTTGGATAATATTAATGAAAGAAAAAGAATCAATTATTATACGTACCCTTTTCCATCCCGCTGAATTCCTTATAGGACCGCCTAAACTATTTAATTTTTCGGAAAGCTGTTTCCATGTATTTTTAATAATATCAGGGTTTGTAGCATCAAATTTGTTGTCCCTGAAGGCTTCATTTGTATTCAATTCATCCAAATACATTACATATTGTGACCTTGTTGTCTTAATGGACCGACTTTTAACTTTGTCCATTTCCATAATAAAAGTTACGTGAATGTCAATCGAAAATCCTTTCCTAACCTAACAAAACAGCTACAGACGTCAAAAATTATACCAACCTTTATAAAATTGTGAAAATATTATCGTTATGTTTTGTCCCTAGATTTTGACGTAACGACATTATTACAGAATCTAACTTTGAAAAATTATCGTTAACATAATAATCGTTACCGTAACGACAAGTTACAGAATAGGCACCTTAGTTTGGCTAATCTGAAAAGTTTCCGATTCCTCTCTTAGCAGGCTTGTTACTGTTGGACTATTGAAGCAATGTATATCGGAGGTTTTCACATGCATGGGCACTAAAGTATTGAATGAATAATTTGAAGAAGTCCTTTGCGTTGAGTGATACCAGCACAATGAATAAGTTTTGCTGGAGTACCGTATACTATACTTATGAATTTATCAATAAACTGCTTAGTTACTTCGGGGGTAATGGTAGATTGGGACCGAGAAATACCAAAATTTCAAGAAAGCATTAACCAAAACAAAAACAAAGCAGTTCCTATAATTGTCATAATTCCCAGGTAAAGGGACAAGGCAGTTATCATAGACTGTATGAGAAGGTTCAAAAGACTAGAGGTGATGAAACCTTGCTTTAGACTGGTTTGGCCATTTTTTGTATGAAATTTAAATAACCTAATTTTCGACATGCTTAAACGGTGATCGTATACGAACACTTTCGTATGGCTTTTTTCGAGTGGGTTTATTTCATTCGAATAAATGTTTTCGTGTACTGAAAGTGAAAATTTACATAACCTAGATTGAAAATATTTATGTTTGGTATGTAATTAATTTGAATGATTAATAATATAATCAGTTAATATATGGCAGGTTTTGATTATTTGATTCATTTTAACTTCATAAACGCTATACAAGAAGCGGAAGAGTTAGCAGATAGACCTCCTAGGATCTTTAACCCATTTATTGATCCTTTTGAGGAATATTCAGAAAGGCAAACGACAAAACTTGTCGCTTTAAAAGCAATAAATATTTTTTACAACAAACAATAATGAAGGAAAAATGCTAAATAAGTAATATCAAAAGCCAGTTTGGGCTCATCACACTTAATACAGCAGTTGGTATATTATTTGCATAGAACTATTAGAACTGGATAGATAATGTAAATTCTTTGCTTCTCAAATGTCACAAGTGACAAGACCCTACGATTATGCGGAGTTGCCGGTTGCTAAATTCTTCGTGTACGAACGTTTATTCGAACGGTGTTGAAAAATACACATTTAGCACCGTATACGAGAAAATTCATGTGATAATAACCGTACACGCAATTTTAAATCAACCTGCCATAGTATATAATAATTGCGTTTTTAATCAAAGTTATCATGTGAGCAAATAAAAATTAGATTGTCGAAAAAAAATATTCTGTCATTATAAACGTCAATAAAATTTCCAGTATAATTCGCTGTTGGGTACCCACGAGGGAAAAATTTCCACTAAAATTCATCTGTCAGAAATACACGTTCTGATTGGTTAAAAATCACATGTGTGGAATTTTCAAGCTTATTCTGATGCACCCACCAGTGTAATCCGGTAGAATATTTCTCAAGTAGAAGAAATAAAAGCACGATAGCTCGAAATTTGTATTCAAACAACAATTGGGTATATGAACATAAACAAACTAAAATGAGACAGAAATTGAAGAAACTAAAAATTGCATGAATTACCTACAGTGGAAAACAAATTTGTAAAAATGGACCTCCAGGGACATTTTCGATAGCTAACGGGAAATTTCCGGATTCTACCGGGTAACTTTCAGCTATAATATACCAAGAACATTGATAATTTGCAATAATTTTGTCATAGATGTCGAAAGCGTGCTGTAACCTAAAAGCAACATGCTTGAAGGAAGCTGTAGCAAAATTATTCAAATTTATAATAATAATATATATTTGGTAAGAAAACACGTTACTGAAAAATACAAAGCTTCAATGGGTTCAAATAAAAAAAAAATCTACTTAAGCGTTCGTTACAAAATTATAAATGGATTTCTCGAACCACTGTACTTCTATCAGGTTTTGATTATTCGTTAAACAGTATCTCATTTATAAATCAACATGTTGAGCCAATATCTATAGGACAATTTGTATGACAACCGGAGATCACGACAGGTTTATGACTTAGCAAGAATTTGCCAAAAATATGGCTTATTTTTGCGTGATAGGGGCAATTGACTTGTCAATGAAAACATTATTCTCAACTGTTCTTTCGATCTTTGTATTTTTTCAGTACTTTGACAATTTTATAAAATTGATAACGAATCGAATCAAATAACTCATGGATGTCGTGCCACAATGGGCATGATGACAGTCACTGAGAATAACTGGAATAATCGTTTTAAATAATTGTGTGTGTATTTAGATCACTGTTTAAACCCTTACTTCGAGAAATTTGCACATATCAATTCCACCATTCAACGAAAAAAAAAAACCTATATACTACATACACTGCTCCAAGAAATTAACGCACCACTTAATATTTTCTGAATTTTTTTGCCATTTTGAACAAACTGTGAAATATTTCATAAAATTTTGGAAGAGCATTAAATATTATTTATTTTAACGACATACTAAAATTATCTTCACTGTGTTTGTTGTGTTATTGAGTTTTTTTCTGAATTCCTATAATTGCTTGTAAGATAAATAGGCCATTAGTCGTTTGATTTTTAGCTGCTACATTTGAATTTTTAAGTCTTGTGATATTCTTCTGGTTAAATTGTTAACATGCAACGTGAAGCCAGAAATTTGACGCCTAATGAATGTGCACAAGTCATTGTATTGCACGAAGAAGGTTGGAGTTATCGCCGTATAGATGAGAGATTTAATGTGTCCCATACAACAATATCGCGTATGGTTGAACGATACAGGGAGACTGGTGAGCACACTAGAAGAGCTGGCTAAGGCAGACATCGTATCACGACCCCCGGCCAAGATCGTTTTTTAAGGCTTTCCGCTTTAAGACAACGATTCGTAACAACAAGAATGTTACAATCTCAGCTTCAAAACGCACATGGGATTCGAGTAAGCATGGAAACCGTCCGACAACGTCTTCGACAAGATAATTTGAGACCTCGCATTGCCGCTTGAGGGCCAGCACTAACCGTAGATCATCGTAGAGCCCGGTTAAACTTTGCCAGAGAGCATGTCAACTGGGGGGAAGCTGACTGGGAAAGAGTTCTTTGGACAGATGAGTCCAGATTTTGTCTGCATACTTGCGATAGACGTGTTCGTGGTGTTAGAAGGCCAACAGAACGATATGCACAATGCAATATAGCGAATACCACCTTATTCGGCGGAGGCTCGGTTATGGTATGGGGTGGAATTTCGTTAACGGGTCGTACGGACTTGGTGGTGCTAAATAATGGAAATCTTAATGCTGAACGTTACATATTGGATATTTTTGAGGAACATGTTGTGCCGTTTGCCCCTCATATCGGTGAAAATTTTTTATTAATGCAAGATAATGCTCGGCCTCACACAGCCCGAATAGTAAGAAATTATTTATTGGAAGTTAGCATTGAAACTATGATTTGGCCTGCCCGAAGTCCCGACCTTAATCCAATAGAGCATCTTTGCGATATACTCGGAAGGCAATTACGAGCTCATCCCAACCAGCCTAACAACTTGGAAGATGTGGGGCGACTTCTGGTTGAAATATGGAATGAACTGGATCAAAACAGTATTCGAAATCTTATTTTAAGCATGAATCGCCGATGCCAGGCCACGATTAGAAGCAGAGGTGGAAATACCCGATATTAAGACTCTAAAAAATCTTTCTTTAAATAATTAAAATTTCCGTTTTTGGTTCTTTTTTCTTTTGTGTTAGTTTTGCCATGCTAAATTTTAGGGTTACATTTTTAAAAAATGATTCTTTTGTTAACAATTTAATAAGGTCTATAGAAATATAATGTTTGATTTTTAATTAAATTTTGTAAATAAAATAATTACAAATTTGTTAGTGGTGCGTTAATTTTTTGGAGCAGTTTATTTTTGGATAAAGTTCTTCAAAAGCAGTTATCATCTTTTGAAAGCTGATTCCAGATAAAAAGGACTGCTTGACTGAGTTTACAGAAACCCAGCATAATGGAGGTAATACCTATGGATTTTCAGGAAAAATTTCCGGTGCCTAACTAACTAACGATGTATGAGTATATTATAAACTGCCATTTTATCCTTTTATTATTCATGTGCTATCCACCAGTGCCTCTTTTTTATACCTCCACTAAAACTGCTGGAAAAAGAGTATGTATCCGATAAAGTGGCTCCAATGCTGTTCAACTTTATTTCCAATAATTCACATAACGGTATTTAAGCAGCAAGACATTTTTTGTGATTCTTGAGCTGGTACGAATGGAAACTATACTCTACTATGTTCACTACATTACATTGTTTATAAAACTGGGCGCCTGAACAAAATTAAAATGGTATTTCCAATCAGGGGTTACAGCTAACTAGAATGCGACTGATTTATTTATCAGATGGTCGTTATTGAACTTCTATTTGGTTGGATTGAACAAATTATCAATGCTTTTATCAAGTAAATCAAGAGATATTTCGCTTCCGAACCGATTTCCTTTCAAAATCCTTTCATAAAAAGTAACTATTTGGAGGCAGACTCATCGAGAGAGACTTGTGGCTTCAAACAAATGCTCTGAATAATAGACTATCGTAAAAGGTCAATTGTTGTCCGCACAAAAATATTAGGAACGAGTTCCAATATCTGTAATGGAGTACCAAGACCTGCAGGAAATACAAAGGTTTTGTGAAAATTCGAATTCGAGCACTTCCACAATTAACCCTATTAACCCCTAAGTCCTCGAAGTTCGAAAACATATCCTTTGTACTAGTATCACAAGAGAATGTGAAATTGAAAATAATTCCACAAATTTCAGAAAACTTGCCAAATGGAGAAAGTCTGAGAAGTGGTTGGGAATTTAAATTTTTTTCATAATTTCAGCAGATTCTTCCATCCACCAGACATCATGTTCTCCCAAATCGGCATATTTTTGTACCATCCTGGAGAATATGGTTTATTCCAAGCAACATCAACTGTTTAAAATAGCCTGTCACTTTTGAAATTTGCATTTTGCTTGCTGGATGATTTCTTGATCAATCGAACAGGACAGTTATCAGAGTCTTGGGTTTTTAGTATCAACCATTTATTCTCCGCACATCTTTGTGCGCCCCCTTGCGTTGTTTTGGAACATGTAGGGTCATACTCTATTCTTGTGATGGTTAAACCCTCATTGTTCGTTTCATCTTCAAAATAATGCACTAGCACTGAGAACCTGCTCTACTACGCCATGCCATGGTATTTTTTTGTTGTATAGTTTATTAGGTACAAGATTTAATTTTTGCTTAAACTTGCAGAACTTCCCTTTACCGGGATCTTTGTGATACCTTACGTTTGGTGTTTTCAGCATTTATGGTGAAATTGCATTAATTTCGCGATTTCATTCCACATTATCTAAATCACTGATTATTCATAGTTTTCTCCATTGTGTTTCTACGTATGGAACCCATAGTTCTTTAAAATAACGGCTAGTTTTGTTGTTGAAGTCGCCAAATAATTGGAATTATTCCAAATCGACGCGCTGCTTATTATGGTTTCCCTATATGCATTTCTAATTATTATATTATTTATTTCATCGACTGATGATTAACTTAAGCGTTTGGTACCTGTACCAGAGATTAAATCTCGATCTGGCCGATCGGTAAGCATGCCTTTTGATAAATTTCTGTCCTTATTCATTGGGAGTTATGGCAGATGCCATGTCAGTTTTTTTTGTTGTTCCTTTTTGTATATTTGTTGGTACTGAGGCATAAGTGGTATACTTATTACCTAAGAGACCAACTTTAGTAAATTAGTATGGGGTTAAATGGGGTGTAAGGATAATCTTGATCCATTTTAATATATAGGTGGGTATACAGGGAAGGTACAATAGTACTGTATGAAGCTATTACTAGTACTGTCTAGTATTACTGATACGTCCAGTGAAGAGTATGTGGTGTTTGGACTTGGTACATACCCGATATGTGTAGTACGTAGTTGCTGAGGACTCATTACTTCTTTGTCTCATTTTAGAGATTCCAGATTTCAGATTCCAGATTCTAGTTTCCAGATTACGGATTCTAGATTCCATATTTTATAATAGGTACATTTGCTGATTCCATTTACTAAGTTCTATGAAATTCTACTATTGATTTGTTTTGGTAAACCAGAGGTCATGTGCTGGGATGTTGTGTATGATCCAAAGCCAGTGTACAACCATATGCACTCTCCTGGCATAATCGGAGGGCGGCAGATATTCTGTTGAGACGAACAAGTTATCGCCCATCGGAGTTCGTCGTTAGTCGTCACAAGTAGTCTCATCGTTCTATCACGCAAGTTTTTAATCATTTATCATAAACTTTGTGCATAACATCACCATGTGAATGGTTATGCCATTATTCACTACCAATGCTTACACATAATGCGGGATATCCGTATATTTATATATTGTTATGGAATATAACAATTTGATATTTGATTTTATATCAATGAATATTATGTTCCATGTATGTGAGTGAAGAATCAGAATTCCAAATCAAACAAAATTTTATTCCATATAGTATTTATTAGATTATTTAAATAAATTCTGTTACATCATATGTATACATGTAGACTCTCTCTCTCTCTCAGGGTGTTTTGGGTAAGGTAAGTTATCTAAATTTAAGGAAAAATTAAATATGATGTAAATATTAAACGTTAAGATTAAATATTAATTTGTTTACTATCTCCAGATTGCAATCCGTGTATGGTCTCCTATTCTATTACAACCTATATTAAATTAAAATTAACACAATCGCGCACAAATAGCTCCTACTTCTGGTCTCGTACAAATACGGGTACTCCTAGTTGTAATAGCTTGCTATCACATAAAAGAAAAGGCTTGTTCTCGGAACAAAAAAGAAGTTCGGTCTTGCGCAAAGCAAAGATCGTAGGTGTAAACGACTTTACTAGTTGTCGTTACAAGTTTGAGTATAAAATGATTTATATTACCAGTTTTCTTGTGATTTCTGTCTTCTGGACACTAATTATTTGTGTTAAATTGAAGGTAAGTTATGTAATCTACCTTTGATTCACTGCTACTTTTATTTTCTAGTTTTCTTCCAAAATCATTTCGAAAAATCTTTTCTAACACCCAAAATCTCTCCCCCTTAGTTACGTATCAACCTTCCCACTTTTTTTTTTTTTTTTTGTTGCTAACGAATATCCTCTCCGTTTCTTCTTTCCTTTTTTATAAAATTCCTAATTTTTGTTAAAATTTAGTTACTGACAGTTCATATTGTCTAATCAAAATAAAATGTTCATAATGACAAATGTTATTTTCTAATGTCAACCTTATCAGCTAATCTACAGGGTATATAAAATATCTTACATTAAATGTAAATAGTAATTTATTCATCTTAACGTTATTGTTCAAAATGATGGATATGACATAAATCTCTCATGTACATATGATGTAAAACTTTCTAAGATTAATCATTATTTAAACTCTAATTATGAGCATCTCAATTTCAGTACAACTTCCCTGATATTCTGAAGGATTTTATTTTAGTATAAATACTTTAAGAAAATCTTTCAGTATTTCATCCTCAATTGAAATTGCAAATACCTGCTGGGATGGAAAAACTTTGAAATTATAAAATATTTCAGGATTCATAATTGTTTGAAACAACATACTTCCTAACACAAACATCTCATTAACTATTAAAATTATTACTAATAACTTAATTATTAATTATTGATTATTTTTATTGATTGCTAATTCTAGTTTATATTTATAGATTCATAAAACTTATGAAGTTGAGAAATATGGAATATTCCTCTAATCTGTCCATTGATTGGGTTAGCAAGTTCATAACTATTGGTTCCTTGTTCTGTAACTATAGTATAAGGACCTTCATATGGTAATTGAAGTTTGGCGCACCGTTTTTGTTTATAGTTAGCAACTTTGAGTGCTCTGAGAATTACTAATTCTCCCTTTGAAAAGGTAGTATGCTTATTTATTTGTTTATACCTTCTTTTCACATATTTTTAAGAGTTTCTTATAATTTTGTTATTAGCTAATTCAATTAGTTCCTCATAAGTCTTATTATACTTAATATGCCATGGTCGTTCTGGATATAAATTTTTTAAAAGGTACACAGGTGGTAATTCCGTTATAGTATTTGGAGTTTGGTTTAAATAGTATGTTATATCCTCTAGGTTCATTTCCCACTCATAATGTGCATTATTTACTAAAAGTCTCAGATATTTCACAACCTCTTTTATTGCTCGTTCTGCAGGATTTGCACAAGGTTGTCTTATACTAGTAAATACTGGTGTGACATCTGATTTCATAAGCCATTTTTTAAAGTTATTATTGTTAAAGTATGTGGCATTATCCATTATACAATTGTTTGGTGTACCAAATTCTAAAAAAAATCTTCCCATTATTTGTTTTACATTCCTTGTATTTGTTCTTGCACAGGGATAAGCTGATATGTATTTAGAAAAAATATCTACAATTACTAATATGTGTCTATTTCCTTCTGTACTTGGAACTAAGTTACTTATTATATCTATTGCAATGGTTTCTAGTGGTTTCTTTGCTAATATTGATTTTGGTAAATTTTCATTATGTCTGTTTTTTTCTTTGCCCAATTGACATACAGTACAATGTCTCAAAATGTATTTAATAAGGGACGTATCATTAAGACAACAGTAATTTTCTCTAAATATTAAGTATACCTTTCTTACTCCTATGTGATTATATTTCTCATGTATCACTGAAATAATTTCACTAGCTAATGTCTTAGTTATTACATATAGCTCAGAATTATTCATTATTTTGTAATAAATATTGTTATTATAAAGACATCTTGATTTTTCTTGTTGAGTTAAATTTCTTTGATCTTTGATTATCGCTTTTAAAGAAAATATTCCCTCCTCAGACTTCATTATATTGACTCCTATTTTTGCTTTTGTTTGGTTTTTGATATCATGTCCTTCCATCCTGGTTATTGCATCTGGAATAATATTGCTTACTCCAGGAACATATTTTATAACATAATCATATTCTTGAATAAGTAAAGACCATCTATGTATCCTTGCATTCTTGTATTTATTTGTTAAAATAGACACAAGTGATTGATTGTCTGTCTCTATAGTAAACCTATTATTAAGTAGATAAAATCTTAATTTATTTATACAAAATATTATGCTTGCTAGCTCAAGTTCACTGATGCTATAGTTTTTTTCTGCCTTCTTGGTTAAACGTGATACAAATGTGATAGGTACTTCTTTGTCTTGTTGTATTTGTAGTAATACTCCAGCAAATCGGTGAATGGATGCATCTGTTTTTAAAATGAATTCCTGAGTATAGTCTGGATGATATATCTTTACTTGCTCTTGAAATAAATGTATTATTTCTTGAAATGCTTTCTCTCTTTCTTGAGTCCATTTCCATTTGTTATTTTTGCGTAGCAATTCTATAAGTGGTATTTCTTTTTCAGATAGATTGGGAACCAGCCTCTTAAAATAGTTCAGCATTCCTAGAAATCCTCTTAGTGTTTTAAGGTTTGTAGGACGTTTATATTCTTTGATTAATTTCAATCTTTCAGTGTCAATTTCTATCCCTTCTGCTGATAGCAAATATCCAAGATAGGTTACTTCTTCTTTGAAAAATTCGCATTTCGCTGAGTTTAGCTTCATGCCTGCTTTGTCTAGTTCTTCTAACACAATTTCTATATGTTTCATGTGCTCATCTCTTATTTTAGAAAAAATTAACACATCATCAACATAATGTAATACAAAATTTTCATATTTGTTAAGTATTTTATGTAGAGCTTTTACCAACGGTGATGTCGCAGATTGTAATCCAAATGGTGTCACTCTGAATTGGTATACAACTCCATCTATCATGAAACCAGTATATTGTCGACATTCTTCTTTTAGTGGAATAAGCCAAAAGCTGTGCTTTAAGTCTAGTTTTGTGAAAATATTTGCCTGAGAAATTCTTCCAAGAATAGCTTCTACGGTTAATGGTGATTCATATTGTGGTATGGTACACTTATTCAGGTTTCTAGCATCGACACATATCCTTAAATCTCCATCACGTTTAGGAACTATTATTATTGGATTTATGTATGATGTTTCACTATATTCAATTATACCGTCTTCAAGTAATTTTCTTATAGCTTCTTGTACTCTATCTTTTAATTTTTATGGAATGGGGTATGTTTTTGGTTTAAATTGTTTTAGATCTCTTATTTTTATTTCATGTACATAATCTTTTGCAACTCTTGACTCTTTGTTGACTAATCCGCTGTACTTTTTCATCAATACTTCTACACCTTTCCTCTCTTTTTTATCACAATGAAAATCCATTTCTTTATCATTTAATCCTTGCTTCTTTAAATCATTTTCTTTTCCCTTCTTTTCTTCATTCAATTGAAATGTCCTTTTATCTGGATTCATTTCTTCTTTAATACATAATTCAAATGTCCTTTTACCTGGATTCATTTGCCTTTTACCAACTTCATTCTTCACATCTCCTTCATCATACCATACATTCTTTCTTTTACATTCATCATTATTTTCTTCATAATTTATGTCTCCTGTCTCTTCCTTCTCTATTCCCCCATCTTTAGTTAAGTTAAATTCAATGATATTTCCTCCTAAAGTTATTGTTTTATTTGGGTAATTAATTATAGCTGCATGTTTTTCTAACTCATCTGATCCAATTAATATGTCACACTCCATATTAGGTATTATTAAAGCTTGTATATTATAAATATTATTATTTAAAATTAAATTTACACAAATAGCCTTATTAGTTTCCGTTATTTTTTTAGAGTTAACCCCAACTAATGTTATTTTAGGCACTCTCATTATATTATTTTTAAAATTAGGTAACTTGGTAACTAGTGATTCTTTAATTATAGAGGTTTCACTACCATTATCAATTATAACTTTAATATTTATTTGATCAATTAATCCTTGAATAATTATTAATCCTATGTTTTCTTTTTTTTGTAGATCCTGATACGGTTTGAGAAACTCAATAGGATGAACATAGCTAAACCGCAAATCAACTGTGTCATCCGCATTTAAAAATCCGCATGAACAATGGCATCTGTCACAACTTCGTGACGATTTGTGACTCTAACAGGAGAATTTTCACTAATTCTTCTATTGTCACTAGTAGATCTTGTACAATTATTTTGTCTAATGTTAGAGTTTGTGTCCCGTTCGTAGCTACGTGACCTTGTAAAGTTTGTGCGTCTTGTATTGTTTTGATTACTTTCGTACCTTCTGTTATTTTGTTCTCTATTGTTAAATTGTGTATTGTTGTTGTGATTGTATCTATTATTATTGTTATTATAAGTTCTATTATTAAAATTATTATTAGCTCGAGTTCTGTCATAATTGTTATTGTCATAGTATTGTTGTTGGTTTTGAAAATTCCCCTTGTTGGAGTAGTAATTTTCATCTGATCTTTTGTTATTTAAATTCTTATTATTACTATTATTTTGATCTCTGTTGTAATTATTATGTGTTTTATTATCGTTAGCTTTAAAAGGTTTCATATTTCTTTCCATTCTTAATAAATAGTTAATGAGTTGTTCCATGTTATTAAGATTCTGTATCGCAATTATTTCTGATAACTCCGGTTTAAAATGTCTAGAGATGAAAAGAACTATCTCATTTTCATTTATTCTAGGCTCTAAATACTGTGCCTGTGAAAAAAGTTGTAAAGCATAGTTACTCATTGAATTACCCCTTTTCTCATCGTATTTTCCAAAATAAAGTGACTCTCTCGTATATCCTTGATTGTGTTCCCCCCAAAAATAACTTAAGAATAAACGTTCAAACTGTTCGAAATTGTTCAGTTCATATTCTTTGCATGTAAACCACAATAGTGCAGGACCCAACAAACATGTTCTGATAACATCTTTAAGATTTTCAAAATCCTGGTAATGTCCAAACTTGGTTTTGAGTGTATTCATGAACACTCTGGGATGTAATCTTTTTGTGTTTCCATCAAATTTTAGATTTGATTCATATTGTAGAACTGGTACTGTTGTTAACGTTCTATTTTCTCTTAAATCCTGTTCCATTTTGCTTTTCCACTCTTTCATTTTCATTTGTAAATTCTCTTCTGTTTTTCTTTGCTCCTCCTCCGCTATTTGTAGGTTTAGTTGTAGTCCTTGTTTGATATTTCCATCTAGATCTTCCAATTTGCTATCAATATCTCTAATTTCTTTTCCATTCTTAATGCACTTCTCTTCCATTGCTTCCATTTTATTTGAAATCCCTTTATTTTCCTGTTTTCTCTCATTGATTTCAATCTCTAGATTGTGTTCCAAATTTTCTAACTTCTTTTCATGTTCATTTATTCTGGTCGTAGCTAGTTCTGTCTTCTTCTCAAGTTTTTCCAAGTGATTTCTAAAAATATTCTCCATGTGATCCAGTTTTTTGTTATTTTCGATTTTCATTTGATCTAGTTTGGTATTATTTTCTTCTAGTTTTGTGTTCATTGTCTCCATCATGTTTCGTAGAAAACTAAGAATGTGCTGATTTTCCGCTGAGATATTATTTCCAGCTGTTTGTTCTTGAATTCTTTTGTCGTCATCATCCATATTGAGAATGTATGTCTCAGGATTTTCTCCTTTTAGTATTAAAAATTCTTCCAATCTTTTTATTAATTTTGTCTTATCACCCGTACTATCGATTCCATTTTTTATTAATTGTTCTTTTAATTCTACTAGTTTGAGTTCTTTTATGGTTTTGTTTGTTTGGTTCTGCATTTTGTTATAATTTATTTTCTGATAAGTTTATTTATTTATTTATTTTGTTAATTTTTTTAAGTTTAAACGTTTATTTTATTTTTAAAATGGTTTGAATTTTATTGATTTGAATTGAACTTCTGATTGCTGATATTGTTGATAACTCAATTCGAGCTGCTACACGTTGGGCACGCCAATTGTTATGGAATATAACAATTTGATATTTGATTTTATATCAATGAATATTATGTTCCATGTATGTGAGTGAAAAATCAGAATTCCAAATCAAACAAAATTTTATTCCATATAGTATTTATTAGATTATTTAAATAAATTCTGTTACATCATATGTATACATGTGGACTCTCTCTCTCTCTCAGGGTGTTTTGGGTGAGGTAAGTTATCTAAATTTAAGGAAAAATTAAATATGATGTAAATAT
>CAJUYG010003195.1:0-23230 GCA_910591675.1 Galerucella calmariensis
CCGTTTCATTTCCCTCAGCAGTGGAGGTATGCCTTTCCCCTCAGCAGTGGAGGTATGCCTTGAAGCTCATCCGTTATGATACCATAAAATAGATGTTAAGGTAGGTGTAAATTTCCAGATAGGTACTTTGTTTTCATATGTTTTTTCTTTTGTTAAAAACAAAAAAAACTATGTGGCCAACCGCTGTAGGAATATTATAAGTGGAAAAATAATCGGGATCTTTGAAATTTTAAGTGATGTTAGCAGATATATCCCACAGCGGTTGAAATGCACAGGTCTCTTTTAATCGACAGCTTAGATCGGAAAGAAAGATGGCTGTTTTCGATTCACCGTAACCACCTCCACTTAGAACGAGTTTTGCGAATTCGACACCAAGTCCGTGGTTATACGATACGGCAAAGCAACCGGAAGAATAACAAAGGCGACTGTGAAACTTCACGTTTCAAGAGAATAGTCCCTAAAACTGTCCCCTGAGGTACACCCACTCTCACTCTCACGAATTTCATAACGCTCTAACATTTCTAGTAATTTTTCATGATGTATCGTGTCGAAGGCATTTGCCAAATCCAAGAATACTGCGATACATTTTTTATTGTTATCAAGATTGCTTGATAAATGTAAGAAATTGACGTTTCCTTACAAACCTTCTCTGCTCTCTACTCTCACTATTGGTTTTCAATTGGTTCCTTTACTAATCTAGTTAGTTTATTTTTGGGCCAATTCCTGCTATTTGCGAATCGTTAGAACGCAGGATAATATCTAGCTACAATCTGACAAGTAAGTACTGGTATTCGTTCATTTGAATAGTCCACTTAAAAGGAGTGTTGACACCAAAATGTTGTTCATATGTACTAACTCCTCCCTTCTGTTAGTTCATCTAGGTATATTTTGCGATTCCAACAATGGATCAAAATATCTAACAAAGAGTAGCATGTCGCTCACACGGGCTTGTGAGTGATACACAGCATTAAAAAGCAGTCGATGTGTGGATTTGCCTCGCACTGGCAGGACATCAACTGGAGATACGGAAAAAATGATTGGGTACCAAATTGTAGCTTTTTTAGTGTCAAAAACTCCCCTAAGCGTAGATTTTATGGATAGTGAATATTTGACGGGATATTAAACACATTCCAATAAATAATTAAGACATTTCAAAAATTTAATTCATATAGTCTTATAGCTCTTGAAAATCCATACAAAATTGTTTTTCTAAGATCTTTGTATCACTTTTTTCATTCGAATAGCCTACTTCGGAGCAAGATAATCTACACAACCGGTATATTTGGCAGTATTACGTTACACGTTTTTCTCTATTTATATCTATTACATTACTTTATTATAAAAATTGTAATGTTATTAAGAGATGAAAAGATGCAAAATATTCTTGAATCAAATCACTATGATATTCAATCTTTTTTTGGGGAAAATTATTTTCACATTGAGCTCTAGCAAGGGTTGATATTTAACGGCTTAAACATTATGATATAATATCCTGAAGCCTGGAACAATCATTATTCAACCAATTGGAACAAAATTTTATCAATAATATTAAGGTTTACAATGTTATTTTATAATTTTTGACAATAACGGGTAGCGCCCATTAGCATGATAAAGAATATGAAGTAGAGGGTGAGATGAGCCTAATCATAATTTTTTAAGCAAATCGATGCAAAACGCAATCATTTTGTTAGGATAAATAACTTTTCAATATCAGGGTTGATTTTTAAGGTCTGAATTGCATTCCAAAGCATCAAACAATCATTATTCAACTAATCCGAACCAAATTTTATCCATTTTAAGGATTATAATGTTATTTTATAACTTTTTACAATTAGGAGTTGCTTTCATCCTTAAAAAATAAAAAGCGTAAAGCGATATAGAAAATAAACTAGTTGGTGAAATGAGCCTAATCCCAAATTTTCATGCAAATCGATACTGGACGTAAAAATTGTGTGGTTTTGTCATTTTTTGAGGTTTATTTCCTAACCCAATGATACTATTCTCCATTTTATTTAACCATACATTTTTAAATCGCATCATACACCCACTGACATATTAGATAAATACATATTTGGAATTTGGATGTTCTGGTAAGATTTACTTGCCTCACACTTATAGAGCCAGTATGTTTTCCAATAAGTTTTCTTATTATTGAGGTGATATCAGTTCCTTAGAACGTGATATTGATATTTTAATGATTTTTTTTAAAACCACATTCAGAATCATGTAATAAGCCAATGAGATTTTTCAATTTATTTGATGTATGTTTAAAAAAATGCCCTAAAGTTAATCTTGATGGAGTAAAATGAAACCACAAAATGTTATATGCATGCCACGCGGCATCATTGCTAGTCGTTATCTCTTTTGAAATACACTACCTATCCTCCGTAGTTCTGCAGTTTCAGTGTGTCTTCGGGTAAGGGTGTAAATGCTTATGATTGTCTTCTATATGTTCCTTTTGGTGTATTAATTATTCTTTTTGTTAATTATTTTGGGAAATCATACCATTATTATCAGGTCTACTGTTCGTGAATGAACCTGAAACATTTTACGGCAAATTATAACAGTATTATAAAATATATACGGATACCTACCTCCAAAACTCCTCGAAGCTGCAGTTTCAAGTCACATTATAACCTTTAAATGATCATGCTGTAGTACTGGTTACACTGGAGAATTGTATCCACTGCTACAAGTATAGTTGAATTATCAAAACATATTAATCCCCCTTATGATTACGGACTCTCTTAAATTACTAGAGTCTGTTCGAAAAAATTTATGATAAACGTCTTATTGCCATCAAGAAAGAGCTCTGTGAATTCCAGAAATCCCAAATAGATGTCAAATTCATATGGATCCTATCCAACACTGAAAAAAAAACATTGGGAAGTGATAGTGCGACTATAGTTAACGCGATGACCATCAGTGACTTGAAGCTTATCGCGAAAGAAAAAGTGATTGATGCGTGGCAAAATCGGTGGTACGAATCGAAAATGGAGCCCAATGTGATACCCTGAAATATAATAACAAGTAAGCGTTCCAAACAACTCCTCACAAGATTTAGGCCCTATCCCATACTAAACTAAACATGAGCATTTGTCAATAAGAACTGGATACTAGATTGTGCTGCATGTTCCAAACAAATAACAATCAAGCAAATTGATATAGAATGCCTCAATTATAATGGAGGGCGAAAAAAATAATTAGGTATAATATACCAAACACATGAAAATATCAGCGTTGGGTCAAAATTGCGACATATATATTATATTGATATGTTGAAGTACCCTGTACGAAGAACATTTCCTATGTTTGACCATCCCTTTATTTTATTGAAGCTATTGTTTCAATAATATGTAGTTGACATTGAGTAAATATATCTTGTTACGTCAAAAGTTGCTGTCATAATATTTCCTCTGAAATACCATAAAAAGACCACATCAACATGATATACTATCTTACTAAAATTAATATCTTCAAAACTTTGTAAACTTCATCTTTGTCTCTAATACCCCAAATAGTTTCGTAAAAACGAAATTAAAAGAAAGTTAGTGATATCTTTTTGAAATGTATTTACAATAATAGTTCCACTACCATTCTACAATATTCATCGTCCTTGAAAGAAATAATTCAAATAATTTATTCAATCTCTTATTATACACGTATTTGAACTGAACGTGATTTTCCAGCTGATTAAGTGTTATTTTCTGGTGGTGGTCGCGCTCTTATCTTGAAAGTATCAAATTTATGTAGAAAAGGGTCTTTTTTCGCGACCATCTTGATACTTATGCCGATTGTATGGCCATTGTCACGACATATTCGGTATGAAAATGACCTGATATATCCGTAATTGAATACATCATTGTTGGAAATATGGGTCGGCAAATTTATGAGCCTGCTTTGTGATTATATACCAGATGCAGCGTTTAATTGGGCAAAATGATATTATCACAAGCAAATAAAATATTCGCTTGAGCAACATCAATAATTTAGTTTGAAAAAATAACCAGTGGGCCACTGAATAAAGTCCACCTGATATTAAGCAGTATTCATCAAATTTAAGAAATGTTGAGATGAGGCCCCTTTCCAATTAATGAAATTTCAGGTTTGAATAGTCTATTACAATAGTAGTGTGCGGAAAGTGACTTATTTTACACCAGTGGGAAATGGAACTTTCCACACAGGTACTGTAATAAATTTTTTTGTCAACCACAGATTGATGCTAGTGTCAGTTTCGGAAAGAGGTGACGTGATAGACAACATAATTACGTAACATACATATGACATCACACAATAGTGATATTTAACTTTCCAATTATTTCTAGGAAATAAAAATAAAAAAAATGACAAAAGTCCCCAATTTATCCGTTCATCATCGATTTGCATAAAGATGTTGGATTGGGCTCATTTCACCCTTAGTTCATTTTCTATATCGTGGCAAAAATTATAAAATACAGTGTGAACCTTAAGATGGGTGAACTTTGATTTGGATCAGCTAAATAATGATTGTTTTATGCTTTGAATTACAATTTCGGTGCACACGAATTCCCTTCAGGTTCCTTAATGACCAATATAATACACATGAGTTCCCGTCCGACTCTTGCAGGTATCTTAATCCAGCACTCGAATTGCCGTCCAGTTTATTTAATCTGTTCTGTTATCGGGACTGTCTAAATAGTTTACCCTGGCGGGGTTAGGTTAGGTTTGGTGTCTTATTATTCCTGAAATAAATGTACAAATACCTTTACCATTTAACTTATTTTATATTTCCTCAATCTCCTTAATTTTTGTGTTTATCTTGTTGCGCGCAGTTCGGCTCCTAATTTTGGTGTTCTCACTCGTATTCAGGTGGAAAATGACCGCTGCGCGTAACTCATCCCTGCCCAAAGGAACACCTTTTAAACAGGTCAGTTTTACCCTGACGGGAACTCGAGTGACAGCTTAACTTAATTATCACACAGGTGGAGTGGTTATCCTAACGGGAATTTGTGTGCGTCCTACAATTTCTCATGCTACAGCCCATGAAAAATCAACCCTAGCTAAAGCTAAATATACCTGAAAAATGATTTCGTCTACCATCGATTTGCACGAAAATTTGAGATTAGGCTCATCCCACCTCCTACTCCATATTCTATATAATGCAAATGGGCAATGATTATTTTTAGTGGTGAAAACTGCCCCTTATTGTCAAAAATTATGAAATAACATTGTAAATCTTTTTATGGGTGAAATTTGGTTTGGTTTGAATTGGATAAATAATGATTGTTTAATGCTTTAGGATATTATATCATAATATTCCATCCCTTAAAAATCAACCCTTCTTAGAGCTTTCTTAGAGCCGAGCTCCATCCATTTGTCTCCCCTAAAAAAGATTATTTATCAAAGTGATTTAATTCAAGAATTATGTTGCTTAAAATATATATCCAGTTCATTTTGCAACTTTTCAACCTTCAACAACATTGCAATTTTTATGAAGTAACTTAATAGTCATGAGTAGAAAAGAACATTTGAATAATACGACATGGCAACATCTGTGGAATCCAGCAAAATAAATAAATTAACTTGAACATTGTTTATACTGGTATCAGAACATACGTCTGTTTACTCTTCTAGTATGTTCATTGTTCAGAGGTATAGACCATTCCAGAACACGTGGCTATGACAGGTCGGCCATATTGTGCTGAAGGGTAACCGACTCGATTAGTTGGAGTTGAACACACAAGGGTTTGTGTTTTATGAACCAAAATTGACTGAAATATGTACAATAGCTAATTTTAAAGTTGTGATTAACTGAGAGTGCTTCATTTTAAAGCACTAATTTAAGCATCGCGGCTTTGATCAGAAATTAAATAGTTACCTTGCTTCGTTAAAACAGCACCGCATTTCACGCTTGGCAACACTACAAAACGATGGAATTTTAAATACCTTTGAGAACGAATAATAATTATTAGTATTTTTGACTAATTTTCTCTTTTTGTTATAGTCATCTTTATGTTCTAAACACAAAATACCAAAGTTTAATATGGAATGTGCGGCAACGAACGCGCTGATGTGGTTGCGAATCAAACGTCAAAAAATGCATCCCTCTTGTTTGCCCATCCCTCACCAAATTAGATTTGAAGTGTCTCATGAAATCTAGTGCAGTTACACTGGCATAAAGTGTGGTTAAGCCCAAGTAGCAAATTGAGAAAAGTTAAGCGAAGTACCTTGGAGTACTTTGACCTCTAAAAGGTCTTAATACGCTTACGATCGGGTCATACACGCTATAACCTCCTCAAAACGTGAGATCCACCTATGTGCATGATATGTAATGTACAAACAAGTGCTGAACATGTGTACAGTATCCGTTGTTTGAAATAAACAGTTAAATGTGTTATTTAACCTGCTCGATAGATCTATTATTGAATGATCATTTCAACGTGGAAATTCTCATGAAATTTTTGAGAGACATTGACATTTATAAGAAAATTAAAATATTAATATGTGAATTGAACAAACCCAAGGTGTTTGATGCAGTTCATTTATAAAACAAAATTAATAAGTTGAATGACATTAAAAATACAATGATAAAAACTGATAAACCATCGCCAGTGAATAATCAATGTCAGGCATAGCAACGGGTTGATCAATAAATCTTGTTGGTTTGTGTACTACTGATTCGTCTTGTACTTCATCAATGGATTTTCCACACAAAATACTCTTCATTAAAATGTCTTGGGATGCAATATTACATATAATGTAAACAATTACCAGTACGAGCATATCTACTGCACAGACAAAAAAATTATCAAAAAATGCACCAACTTTTTTTTTCACAATTGGAAATCCAATAAAAGAAAATCGGCTGGAAACGCTTCTTCGGTCAATCGATAGCTACTAGTATTGAAAAAGCTACTGGTGTTAGCCTGGCACGGATTGTTACCGGGTGCGACGCCGACACGGGCAAAAAATTTACGGAGGTCTTTGTTCAATCGCAATGATTACGTTTTCTGTTACTCGTAACTTACTTATTTTTTGTAGAAAACTACCATAACCTTTTTACCTGACTTCACTGGTAGCAAGTAAGGTATAAATCCAAAAATAAATTTTTTTTCTGATTGTTAAAAGAATTAATGCACAAAATATGATTATCAATTTTCCTATTTTTCTCTAAAAAATAGAGGTTGGATTGAATACTTTTCACACACCGTTACAGCCGCTAAAGTGTACTCTATTAAAAAAAGTATATTGTATAAATAGTGGGAAAAGCATAATATTCCCAAACGACTGTGATAAGCGTAACGACGAGTCTAGTAACACAGGAGTTTGGGAATATGCTTTTCCCTCGAACTATACATACTATTTTTTCTTCGATCGTTGATTTACATGTGAAAAATTGATTAGGAAATATTTCACTCAAGATGTAATCAAGTAAGTTTAAATAGGCTTCTCTATGTTCATCTGTAAGATTTTGAAAGGTGGGTGACACCACAGCACTTAGGCCACAATTGGCCCATTGTGCATCCTTCTGAGGTTCAGACTTCCTTCTAGCTCGTCATCCAGCCTACTTGTATGAAGTAGGCGATAACGTCGCCGGAAGTAAGCTCCCTCATGCTGGCTTGTGTTAGCCCGTACTCGCCGAATACAGAAAACCTAAATTGAGAGAGTGTCGGACATTCACAAAGAATGTGTTCGACAGTCTCATCTTCCTGTTCACATCCTCTACAAAGTGAAGTGTCTGACAGACCCAGTCTGTAGAGGTGTTTTCGTACCTGGCAGTGACCGGTCAGAATACTCGTGGCTGTCCGAAGGTTCTGTCTGTTCATAATCACGTATTTTTGGCTACTTTCCTGTCGGATACTGCAACAGTTCCTTGGCAAGCCTGCAACCTTCTGCATCGTCCCATCTACCCATAAAATTTTCAAGTCTTTGTTCCTTTATTAGGTCAATCATAGCCGACGCCGACAGACCAATGAAAGTGCCAGGTCCCAAGAGTTTTTGGGAGGCTGCTTTCCTGGCTAGTGAGTCGGCAATGTGGTTAGGTTACTTTTCGATTTACTGTGGCCCTTGATCCAGCCTAGAGTGACTTCGTTGTTGCTGCAGGCTTCGATCAGGGACAGGTTACACTCCAGTACTAGGCCTGATGTGATACGTGGTCTGTTCAGGGCTAGTAGTGCTTGTCTACTATCCGTAAGAATGTGAATTTTATTACCTGTGGTGTTTCTCTCTCTTTCTCTCTCTCTCTCTTTTGCGGTGATGTAGATAGCAGTGAGCTCTGTTTGAGCAACGCTGACATTACAGCCCCACCGCCCATCTAATGTTTAGATTAAAGGTCTATAGTGAATTCCACATCCTGAGCCCATATTGGTTTTAGAGACATCCGTGAAGATACAGATTCCGCCTTCTTCTGATGTGTCTTATGTGTTATATTTAATGATTACCTTGTAGGGCCTATGGAAGGCATATTCCGGTGAGATTGCGTCCGTATTTGCCTGCAGCAGTGGAACCTCATTGAGTGCCTCAAGCCACAGGTTACGTCTCAATCTAGCAGATCCTACGTCAGGTTGTATACCGGTTGAGCATATGCGTGTCATGATCATCAAAATAACCTCCTTGATGTGTATGTCAAGGGGAGTGAGACCAAGGATCACCTCCATCGCTCTGATTGGTGTGGTTCTCATGCCTCCTGATGTATTGAGGAATTCTGCTCTCTGGATTTGGTCCAGCTTACGGACGACTGTCAGCTGGTTTGCTTCAACTTCCCAGGTAATCGCACCGTACGTTAGCATAGGTCTGATGATGGCAGAGTAGATCCAGGCAGTAACTCTGGGTGACATTCCCCAGGTACGGCCGATAGTTCTGCGATACTGTTTATACGAAATGTATGCTTTTTCTACTTTGTTTTCTAGATGATAGTTCCATGTTAACTTACTATCAAATGTGACATCTAGATATTTCACCTCTGATGAAAACTTAAGTTCGGTATTTAGGAGCTTTGGGACTTGATGTTTTGCAAGCTTCCTTTTTTCGTGAAAAGAACCATTTCTGTCTTATTTGGATTTATTGACAGTGGATGGCCTTTGCTCCATTGTTCTGCATAAGCTATTGTGTAGAAGTTGCCATCATTGAGGCGGCTGACCAAGGAGTCTGAGACCATGTTCCATAGTAGTGGCGAAAGTACCCCTCCCTGTGGACACCCTTTTACAACCAAGCCTTTGATGGTAACATCGTCTACGCTAATTTTTATTACTCTTTTTGACAGCATGTTATATATCCAGCCATTTATGGTTTGGGGATATTCTTGTTGGCAAGTGCGTTCGTTATCTTGGGAAAGTGGTTTTGTCGAATTCACCTTCCATGTCCATGAATACACCCAGTGTGGACTCCTTATTTTCCAGCGATCTTTCGATGCGGCCCGCCACAGGATGAAGAGCCGTATCGGTTGACCTCCCTGGAGTGTATGCATGTTGGTTTAGGTGCAATGGGTTTTGCGTTATCACTGCATCTCGTATATATCGATCACAGTGGGTTGACATTAATAGTTCAGGGCTTTCCTCGAGGTTCGCAGTTTTTATGCCATCCCCTTTGGTTGGTGTACCAATATGACGGTAGGGATCGTTGGAGAGGGCTTTTTGGAGTCTAGCTGCTTGAGGGAAGACTTCGATTTCCTCGCAGTAGGTTCTCCATGCCTCTCTTTGTTTTTGTCTGATAACTGTTTTATACATCTTGATGTGGGACTTGTATGCGTTCCAGTCCTCTTGAAGTTTGGTATTTTTTGCCTTGTTGAAAGATGTTCTCGCTGCCTTCCTGAACAGGTCAATCTCATGGCACCACCATGGGGTGGATTTTCCACTTAGATCGAGTCGCTTAAGGGGGCAGGACTTCCTATAGGCACCAATTATGGAGTTTTGAATGTTTACAGAGTAATTTTCCAAATCTCCTTTATTGTTTGGCAATACTTCTTCGACTTCTCGCTGAGCTCCATTCAAACAGTGGACATATTTTGTCCGATCCGTTTTTCTGGGGTTGCGGGTTAGTGTGGAGGTAGTGAGAGCAAGTACTATTTCAAATTTTATCCAGCAGTGATCCGACATTGAAATATCATCGGAGACATGCCAGCCGGATATTATATTTGAAATGTTTATAGCGGATAGAGTAATATCTATTCTCGTTCGACTTCGAGAGGTAATAGAAGTTGGTTTTGTACCTTTCTTTAGAATGCAAAGATTCTTAATAATTATGTAGTCATAGAGAGACTTACCTCTAGTGTTAATATCCTTGCTGCCCCCGCTGACATGGTGGGAGTTTGAGTCGCAACCTATTACCAGTTCAAGCTTCTGTGTGAGTGTTCCACAAGGTCCTCCAGTTCCTTTGTTGTTGGTGGTTCAGGTGCATCTGAAAGGAGGTATGAGGAGGCCAGTATTAACACTTTTTTGACCTTTGTTCAACATCAACAACCGTTAGGTCGGAGGACGAAAAGTGCGTTAGTAGGTAGGTCTTGAAGTTCCTAGGGACATATATAGCCGTCCTAGGTTGTTGATTGCTTGGGAAGCTGAAAATTGAACCTTTTGGATTATTTAGACCCAAGATTTTAGTTTGTCTTATCCATGGTTCCTGGATAAGTGCTATTGTATCCTGCATCACATCAAGATGGTGGCATAGTGTTTTCGAAGCCACCTTCTTGTGTTGCAAGTTACATTGAATAATCGTTACCTTTCCAGTATCCATCGCTATTTTATGGTGGTAAAGGTTGTTACTTTTAGGACATCTCCACGTCCGCACTTAGGGGTGGGTTGACGTCACCTATGTCTTCGCTCAGAGCTGTTAGTTCTGCTGGAAGACTGTCAGTCCCCATCTTAGGGGATGGTTCGAAAGGCTCCACAGAAGCAACAGCTCTTTGAGGCTTCTCGGATGGGGGAGGGGGATCCATATTGGACTCCTTGTCACTCCTGCTTTCCGGGTTGAGTTTCTTTATTTTAGCTATCAATGAGGTGAGCGCGTAGCTCAGCCTCATTGATCGTTTTTCAAGAGCTCCCATCTCCTTGTCTCCTATGAAGAAAAAAAAAAGAGGTGTCCTTTGGGGTTTACCTTCGCTTCGTGGTGGAAGGAACCCCACGTATCGACTTGAAGGTCAGGATTTTGTTTTTGCAGCCGACGCAGCACATCCTCTTCGTCGCTTAGGTCAGCATGTGCTTCACTGGGGACCCAGAGGGTGGCTTTTGTAAGCTGCGGGAGGTTGTTCATATTGAAATATAGAAGTGGTAACCATGGAAATTACTTTGTTATGAAAAAAGTAAAATAATAATTGTTCTCCGATCGAATATATTGACGAATCACTTAATAATAAAGTAGAATTGGCTAATGAAATATTCAACACACCTGCCTCGACTTCAAATAGAAATAATCGAAACAATTAAACCAAACAATTAGCCATGCAGCTTCAACATTTATAAATTCTTGTTGCACTCCAGTACAATTTACAAATTGTACAAACTGTACAATAAATGTAAATAATAACAACAATTAATTTGTGTTCAAGAATATCGTTATCAATTAGATGTTTTTTTTATTTCTTTTATAACAACTCTATCAATATAAAAATTAAAACCACACTTTGTTTCATTTTATTGTAATAATCCATTTTGTAACATTACCACACGCTACAGCAGTGCGGTAAGAATATTACCGCACTGTTATTTTCTAATTGCTTAGCAACTGTCCACTATTATGGAATGTTGAGCTTTGCGCATAGAAACTAGGTCAAAATAGTGTTATCGGAGACAAAAAATTTCAATATTGTGGGTTGTATGTTGCAACGAACCTTTTTAAAATCGCATTCCTTACACATTTTTTGCTATGAAAAGAGTTGGCCCCATCTTAGAATGTCGTGAATTTACATTTCAGATGGTCAGTGTAGTTCTGGATAATCCTATATGATTATCGTTTGGTTCTACCTTAAAAAAATCTAAAGAAGCGTCTTTTGGGTTTTTACTCCGATACGTACTATACCGTATGTCTTCACTTGGCGTATGGACCGTATAATCTTTGGCAGTCAATTGGTCCATATTTATTATATTTCAGAAAAAGCAGTGATCGTCTCCTGAAACTTCGGTCAATTATCTGTCATCCGAGCAACCGTATTTTTATTCTGGTAACTTCCTGTCATTTGTCATTTCGGTCGATTGTTTGTTCGTTTATTGTTAATTGAAATTATCTGAACAGAAAAAAATTGAAAAGTATAACGTTAGAAAATTCAAAAACACCATAAGCCAATGTGATATAATTACCTGAAAAGTTCAATGGTGATATTGACAATAACAAGTGGTCCATATACATATACCAAACTGGTTCCATGAAATCTAGAAACCCAGTTGCCGCACTGGAATTTTTGGAGATCAAATGCATGAATCGAATTGTTTATTTGTAAAGCTGTCATGTTCTCATTTGGCTACACCATTATACATCAAATACTTCAAAAGATTATGAAAAAGCATAAATAAATTTTATTCACAACCATGTAATGCTGTCATTACTAACGTCATTGAAGGCTGGAAAGTGTCATATTACACACCTCTATTTCCTGCCCTGACGCCCGCTCTCATCAATCATTTCCCGCCCTCATCGATCACTTCCCGCCTCTAAAATATTTTTCGAATAAAATAATTTAAATTTTTTTCGAAATGAACGAAATATCAAAAGTGACATTTATACTTCTCGATCAGTTTAAAATATAATTTGCATTTTGGTGAAATTGTTTTTATGCTATTTATTACTTTTTATATCGTTCTGTTCGGTTCTGCTCATTGAATTTTGAATTGAATTTTTTTTGTTCCTTTTGTGTAATGAATGAAGTAATATATTAATTATTCAGGACCACTTAAATGTATGTAGGGCAAAGACGTCGGTAAGTAATTTACTTACCGACGTCTTAACGGTAAGTAAATCACTTACCGACGTGTTAGACTTAGGAACCAGTAAACACAACCTACCGTCCTGACATCCGATGCTGTAAATGAACAAAAAAGATCGATCGCGCAAAAAAATATAAAACAAATATCATATCAACTATTTAATGGCAAACAATGAAAACCAACAATGAACTAAAATACAACAAACTACTTATTGAAATTAACGGTTGAATTTGAATTATTATAACTTAATATCCATCCGACTTTATCTGACATTTATTTATATTGGTGACAGTAGTTGTCAAATGTAATATTTTAGGTGTGTTCAGAACGAAACAAAGATTTATTAATTTTGATCGGTTGTGAATAAAATACTATACAAACCTCGGTAGGAAGCTTCATTTCTGTCTCAGGATAATGGCTAACCTCGACGCTCTAATTCTCGACAGTAATGGAACTCTTCCCACCTCGGTGTGTAATATACTATTAACTATAGTTGTAGAAAACCATACAGATTAAAATACCCAGATAAATCACATTCCGAAAATCATCTACTTCACATCAAATATTCATTAACACCCAACACAGAACTAGAAGTACTACATATTTGTATTAGTGAAAAAGAATTTCCTTGAATAATTAATGATTAGAAGGCACTTTAGAGACTCACAATATGAAGTTGTCACTGAGCAGATGCATCTGGAGAGCTCTCGACTATTGAATTGTCTTCTTAAGTAACAATGGGCGTGACGATAGATTTTTAAATACTCTTCCGTCATGTGGGTACACATTCACTATTTACGGAAAAACCTTCATTTCGGTAATAAACTTAAGTTTAACGAAGTTTGAAGCCATTTTACTAATATTTTTCAAATAGTGCGCGAAAACAGCTCACAGGTGTCATGGCGTCGGCTCTGACGTCACGCCTAAGTAAACATTTCATTGTGTCTATGCGTAGCGAAAAAATTGAACAGAACGTTTAAATAATTCGTGTCATAAAAATAAGTTCCAAAGTTTATAAGTGGTGTGCAGTACCGCAGTGTAAAAACATATCAATAAGAACACCCAACAAAGTGTTTGTGCATGTTCCAAACAAGAATATAACTAGAGATAAGTGGTTGAAGATGGCGAGGCGAAACCCGAACGACGTAGTCACGAATTCGCCACTTTATTTCTGTGAAGACCACTTTGATGTGAGTATGTTATCATATTATATTTATAGTTCTCAAACTTAAAACGTTTGTTTGACGTGAAATAGTTGAAATATTGAGGCTATGGAATAACTAATTTATTGAAGTTATGTTTGTTTTGGTCTTGTCTATAATTCCTATTATCAATTTTAATCGTTTACTTTTCTTTTTGCAGTTGCCAGATGGTATGGAAAATTATATGCAGTATCATGTGATGTCAGTCAGTATCACAAGTACGTATGAAACCAAGATGTACGCCCCGTAAATTTATATGCCAACCCAAATTAAATAAATGAGCTTAAAACTAGTTTGATTATATCTAAGTTGGTTATATCTAAGGTAAACATAAATACAAAATTTACCTATACGAAAGTTTTCACGTTTCTAAACTCAGACGAGCAAAATTCTTGATTTGTTGCGAGGGAATCGCCCAACATCATTACATGAATCCTGGGAAAATTTGAGCTATTTGCCTTAACAAAGCTTGGTTTCGTTGTTATAGTAGAGTGGAGACGATACATCACAATGTACATGTCCCCAGCCCCCCCAAAACCTAAATCATAAAATTAAATACGTAGCAATTTTGTACTCATTATGTACATTTTTGTACAAGCATAATTGATTTTTGTACAAGTGATGTTCGAAAGTTGTTAACAAATGAAAGGGGGGGCTGGCGACATATGTCGCTAGCCCCCCCATAGGGTAAATTGGGAATTGAACGATGGCATTTCGTTCTATGACTTTTGTACAATTTTGTACAAGATATAAAATTCGCCCAACCCATTGTTATAAACAATTACAGCCATATATATATCGCCAGCCCCCCTATGGTAAATTGAAAAATGAACCATGGCATTGCGTTCTACGACTTTTGTACAATTTTGTACAAGATACAAAATTCGCCTAGTTTATTGTTATAAACAATTACAGCCATATATGTCGCCAGCCCCCCCATATGGTAAATTGGAAAATGAACCATGGGATTTCGTTCTACGACTTTTGTACAATTTTGTACAAGATACAAAATTCGCCCAGTTTATTGTAATTGCCTAAATTTCCCCCACCCCCTGCCTTAAAATTAATTATCCGCTTGTTGGCAACATTAGTTGCTGTTCATTAAGTGCACCTGGAATTTTTTTCTCCTTTTGCATTTCATTTATCTGCTTTGCTTCATTTGAAAATCAGTAATACACGTTGAGAAGTTTTTGAATATGATCGCACAAAATTATCTCACAAACCCATTGAGTACGGTACAATTGCTAGTAGCTGTGAGGCTACGTTGTCTGTATGGAAAGTAACTAAGTATACAATCCATAGTTTAGCCGGACTCTTAAATAATTCAAAACGACATACAATTTTTCATTTATTCAGTGTACAAAAGGGTTTCTTCATAAATGTTTGTTGTTTTAGGAGCGTTGGTTACTTTATTTTGAGTATCATCATAGAGTTCCCAGTAGTCCAAACATTTTTGCTAGACAAACGCGACATAATGCCCAATAGTATTTACATTTCTCTCTCTCCCTGCAATAGATATTACATCTCGCAATGTGTACACTTGCTCTTTAATTCTAACAAATTCAGGTATTTCCTCGAGCTTACAATAGTGATAATTGTCCATAGAAAATTGTTCTATGTTTTCATCACAATTTCTTTCGCTTTCGGCTGTAACATTTATTCAAATTAGTAGGTACCTCACACAATTTTCTTAAAATTCTAAATGAAGTGCTCGTACATAGCGTATAAGAATATTTTTTATAGCGATTTTTTATTTTGGAATCCATAACTACGTACATGTACATGAGTTATTCTTCAGAATATTATGATTTGTTGTGATTCAAAAACTAAAATTTGCAGAAAAAAGTGGGAAACGATTCACTTTTCCTTTCGAACTTTCAGTGGTCTACTCAGTGAAAGAATACGTGTACTTGAGTGCTTTCATTAGATTTTAGTACTTAAACCATTAAACCAATTTCAGGTATCTATTTTCAATTTTCTGGTACTAAATAGGAAAAAAAATAACTTCCATTAAATTGCACTCACTGACCCGTCAAAATGAAAATACCTGAAATCAGTAACAGTGTTGCGTAACTCGCAAAATAAGTTGGTTTTAACAGCAGCACAACGTCAATTTTGAAATTTTTTTGCAAGAGTGATCGCATTTTTATATAATAATGCAGGATTAATTAAGTGGTGAACCATCAAGTATATTACAAAATATTAGTACAATCTACAAGGAAATATTCGTTCAATCAAATTTTCCTTTCATGGATTAAAAATTAAATTGAACGGCACATTGGTATTGTTTTCCAGTGGGAAATTTGTACCTTATATAAAAATTAGTTACGCGAATTGTCACATTTCGTTGTCTGAAAGTGCTGGTATCGGTTGTAAGAAGAAATGAGATCCCCTCAGCTGCCTTTTCAAACATACTCTTTCGTTACATATACCATCAAAGTTTTCTGACGTAGCGAACATTTCCTCCAGCGTTCGCTGCATTTCTGACAGATTACTTAGACATAGTTCAAGAGAGGCGTAGTTTCCTGTTTTTAAAGTGTATTTGCACTTTCTATCCGGACATGCTTTTCCAACCCTAAATGAACAAAAATCGGGTAGTTGATTCTGCAATGTTTGTTTGACAAGACATTCGCAACTAAATAAATGAATATTTTGATGTAACAGAGATATTTTTGGTGAGCAGCGTTCCAAAATGATTCTAGCTCTATCTTCATAAAAGCTTCCATGGAAATTTTTTTCTGTTAATTCAAATACGAAATCTACAAAAGTATTGCATTCTCTTGAATACTGCAGTTCTTTGAATTACTTGCTATGGATTGTATATATATATTATTATGTATATATTATATATTATAATAAATTACCCTTAACCATCAGAAACTGTACCACACTAATAGAATTTAAAAAAGTGTTAAAATCATTTTTAATTGAACGTTGTTTTTACTCCACAGAAGAATTTTTTAACTCGTAAATAATATATGAATAATTATAATTTATTTGTTTGTTCGTATTATGATTGAAATTTTATCAGATATTGTTTATTATTACTTAGTTACTTTCCATACAGACAACGTAGCCTCACAGCTACTAGCAATTGTACCGTACTCAATGGGTTTGTGAGATAATTTTGTGCGATCATATTCAAAAACTTCTCAACGTCTATTACTGATTTCGATCGCAAAGCCAAATGAAGCAAAGCAGATAAATGAAATGCAAAAGGAGAAAAAAATTCAAGGTGCACTTAATGAAGAGCAACTAATATTGCCAACAAGCGGATAATTAATTTTGAGGCATTTTGTACAAAATTGTACAAAAGTCATAGAACGAAATGCCATCGTTCAATTTTCAATTTACCCTATGGGGTAAATAACTTTTGAACATCACTTGTACAAAAATCAAATATTATGCTTGTACAAAAATTTACATAATGAGTACAAAATTGGTACGTATTCAATTTTATGATTGAGGTTTTGGGGGGGCTGGGGACATGTACATTACATCACACGTAAAATAATAAAAGATCAATCCAAATGCGTAATCAGTACTATTCACATCAACAAAACACAGAGAATGAGTGTATTGAGTATTGACTGACAGCGGAGTTTACCTAAGCATGACGTCATGCGCTGTGATTGGTGTTTCAGTCAAAATGGCCGATTGCAGTATTTTAATGTTTTATTTTATTGAAAATTTTTTGACAATTCCAAAAACCAATAAAATTTCCTCATTTTATATCATATGAACAATCTCAGCCAATCATGTCAACATTACACTGAAAACAGACCATGGGCAATTTTCACACGTTGTTATGGATACATATTGATTTATTTCGATTTTGAAGTTTCGAATATTTTTTTCGATTTGGTTGTAATACTGAAACAAAAAATTTTCTATCCGAATAACCCTCGGACATTGATAAATGCTCAAAAATTCTATGACAACTTTCTCAAGCTTGTTGCTTATAGGCAACAGACCTCCGCCTACGGCGTCGGTCTTTTTCCAAGCAACAAGCTTTCGACATCTGTCATAAAATTTTTTCGAACAATTATCAATGCCCTTGGGTTATTACTACTGAAAATCTTAATAATATGAATAATATGAATATCCAGGATATCTCCATTGGGCCAATAATACCTAAGATCTAATATTTGAAATATCATAATATTTTCTTCTTTTTTTTCTATTAATTTATTGTTACGGTATGTGTGTGTGAGAGAGAGAGAGAGATGGTCTATTAACCACAGGGAGTATAAAAGGTCTAGATATTAGTCTGAAGGAAAAGTCTATATTTCCAGTTTAGCGTCATTAATAAACCGTATAGGTAGGTCAAAAAAAGCCTTTTCGTTTTTTTGCCAGAAGAGAGCATAAATTAACAGGCATGGAAAAGTTGTAGGCTATGAGAGAATTATGAAGCTTGTTCTTTCCGTCAGTCGATCTTCACATGCAAAAAAGTATGGTTGAGATCAGCTATTGATATAGGTATTATCGCAAGTACAAAAAGGTGTGTTGAAAATATCTATTTTGTGGAGATGAGCCCGAAAATGTCCATGATTCACTTTTAAACGTGTGAGAATTCCCTGATGTCTTTTGCTACAATCTAAATCTGAGAGGTTACATTGTTATAGTATATTTGATACAAATTATTACAACATATATAATATTATACAATTATGTTAAGAGTGAAAGATGCAAAATTGATTTAAATAAGAAAACGATACCTGAATATGGTATTAAAACAATTCGGTCCAGAATGTTTATTCTTTCTTGAACTGAGTGTCTTTACCTTAGAACATAAAGTAGTAAGGAAGGATCCTTACGCTAAGGACAGTTAACCGGGATGGTTATCCAAAATGGCCGCCGTAGAATATAATATATCAGTGGCGCTGTACCCAATTTCAATTAGGATAAAACTATTTCTATAAAATGGAATTAATATTTTCAATAACTCAATTGAAAATTTTTACGAGTGAATAGTTTATCAAAACATTATTTTAATGGCATTATAGACATTGAAGTTGGTAAAATAATAATTATATGCTGAAAATAAATTTGATATATTTGTTTATAAACTGAAAAATCAAAATGATACGCCCATGTCATGTCATATCATGTCAAGAGGAAATTTAGGTTAGGAACAACTATGTGTATTTTTTGAAATTTTTAACATAAAGACCAATATTCACATCTGTAGATTATAATTATTATAATAATATGTACTCACCGATGAAAAGTAATTTTCAAAGCGTCGTTTTTAGCAGTCTTTGAACGTACACAAGCACTTCAACTAACCATTGTCTTAAAAACTATATTTATATCACTGAGAGTATTATATAACGTAACTGAAAAACCAACTTAACCTTAGAAAATCCTATTATAAACTGAAACATCTGAGTTAGTAATAATCGGCAAAATATAACATAAAAACCAACTTTTAAACAGCGACCAAACAAACAATAAGTCATAAAATGGTTATCCAAAATGGCCGACTTGGTCTCTTTTATTTATTATGGGAGATGTAGCACACGCTCCTTCCTCACTACTTTATGTTCTAAGGTCTTTACACTGGATCTTGGATCTTGGACTACGGAATTGGGATGTTTGTGGTCCCTGGAAAATACTGAAACGATCAGTATCTATTCTTCATAGAATATTTTTATTTGTACTTCTTGATACATAATTGAGTTAATTTATGGAGGACAAATTTATTTATCAATTCAATATTCAAATTTTATTTGGTGCAAATTTATGTTTACTCTCCCTTTTTGAAGATTCTTGAACTCCAAATTGAAATTCTCTCTTTTGAAAAATATCTTTTTTTCTTCTGGACAGCTTCATTTTCTCATCTCTCTCTTTCAAAATTGGCAACCGTCCGAACTGCTCCCGCTTGATTTTTTATTTTTTCATTAAATTAGATTTCAACTAGCATTTTTATATGAATATTCACAATATAGTAGTTTATCTAATTCCGCTATCAAATGTGACACTTTAAGTCACTCCTTGATGTTAGGTAACGTCACATTTTTCATAACCTTCATATACCAGTTATGAAAAGTAGTTATGTAAAAACTTCACGTAACTGTTTCAGTTTCAACATAGAGATATCACATGAGTTTCAAAGGATAATTCATTAAGTAGGTACTGTCAAAACTGACAATTATTTCATTGTTCAAACTGACAATTACCCCATTATTTTAATTCAATAATATTTTAAGATTTATAAACATTGAAAACAACATTATTCAGGACACAGTTATTTAAAGTAAAACAATTTTCTGGGTGAATACTCCACAGTAACAATAATTCAACACCATTTGAATCCACTTCAATATTATCATTTTAATTGAAGATTTTATTAGATATTATGAAAGCACGGAATTAGATAAAACGTTGTACGTAAACACGTTACGAAGAGAGCGACATTGTTCAACTCACGTAATTTGCAGAACTCGCTAGCGCTCGTTTTGGCAAATATTACGCTTGTTGAACAATATTGCTCTTTTTATAACTGTTATCTAATTCCGCTATCAAATGTGACACTTTAAGTCACTCATGATGCTAGGTAACGTCACATTTTTCATAACCTTCATATATCATTTATGAAAAGTAGTTATGTAAAAACTTTACGTAGCTGTTCATTATCCAACATAGATATACCACATGAGTTTCAAAGAATAATTTATTAATTAGGTACTGTCAAAACTGACAATAATTATTTCATTATCTAAACTGACAATTACCCCATTATTTTAATTCAATAGTATTTTAAGATTTATAAACATTGAAAACAACATTATTCAGCACACAGTTATTTAAAGTAAGTCAATTTTCTGGGTGAATACTTCATAGTAACAATATTTCTAACACCATTTGAATCCACTTTAATATTATCATTGTAATTGAAGATTTTATTAAATATGTATTATGAAAGCGCGAAATTAGATAAAACGATGTACTTTAACACGTTATGAACAGAGCTACATTGTTCAACTCGCGTATCTACGCTCTTTCCATAGTTACGTAAATAACTATTACCTCACCAGTGCGGAAACTGATACATTTCCGCACGCTATTGCAGATGGCCGACCGACGCTTTAGCGAGTTCGGCTAGTCACTTTACGCACGTGTTAGGTGCACTATTTTTTCTACTAGCATGCGGAAAAACCCCAAAAGTTAATATAAAGAAACATTTCTTATTAAATTCATATATAAACAAATTAATTATTATTATTTGACATTCATTTGATGAGGCTTATACCAGAGCCATTAAAAATGATTGATTAATAGGTTTTTTTATTAAAAATTATAGCAGAATTAGAATATATTTATTTATTTTTCATTCATTTGGTAAGCTACAATCATACAAATATATATTTCAAATATTCAAATGTCAGTATATTTCCCAAAAACTTGACAAATTTTCTTTTCCGCACTAGTTCGGAAAAGTGACTCTTTCCGCACTAACATGAGTGCGGAAAAGTGGACTTTTCCGCAGAAAGTGGTCAAGGACGGGAAAGACAATTCACGCATGAGTTTAGGAACATTATTTTTTCTACGACCATATATAAAAAAAAGTAGACCAACCCATTTTTCAAAAGTTATTTTAATTGAAGATGTCACAACTTCTGGATGACAGGAGGGTTAAGAGGAAAGGAAGCACGTGACGACGCGACGGGCCGTAGATAATTACGTCTGGCAATAAGTTACGCTACGAGTCGCCTGACGGCGGACAGTCGAAACTCGATGATTCAATGTTATATGCTGGATGCCACTGTCTCTTTATTTTTGAACGGTATTCATTTGTACGTCTAATCCATTCACTGAATTCGTTCGGTTATAGTTACATAGTCCTGCTGGATGTTGCTTAGAACGGATCGTATTTATACCCCTTTTTACATGTAACTAACTGTTTCTAATCAATTCCACCATTTAACGGAAAAATAATGAAAGTTTCGAAATATTATTGATTCTTTTTTTAACTTGTCGAAATCTGACATTTTGGTGGTGTTATCCAATAGCAATACATTATTCTATTCGGTATTATACTGATTATTTTTTTCGTATCATTTTCAACCAATCAGAACGATCAATTCAGTTGAGTTACCTCGTATAATTTTGATAATACCTGATTATACATAAGGTAGCTCTACCATTCAAAAATTTCACAAGTGATTATACATAGAGTAGCTCTACCAATCAAAAAATTTACAATACTTCAATTTCCATAGTAACCACATCGACATCAATATTCTGACGTTTATCAAAAATGGGACGATTTGGATTGTGGATTCCATTGTACCAATTTGTATCTAAATTAATAAACTGTTTATATTTACTCAACAAATAATCGTATCAAATACAATACGTACTTCAAAATAAATACGGTTATAGACCTCAAACTTGCTGCATAATTGCCAAAAGATAATAGCAGGCTATTATCAAGCAGCACGCTTTCAGCATTCTCTATGACAAAATCAGCTCGGTATTATCAAGACCCCAGGGGTATAACTACTGATAATTATTTCGATATTGACATATCATCGTCAGAACGACATGTTACATTTTATGTCATGCCTACTTGATGTTTAATATTTTGTCTAGACCAAATAGTGGCGATTGACTTTTTATATATTGTAATGTTATGGTTATTATGAGATATTGAAAGAACTTTTTCCTACGGCCGTGCGTTTTAACCCACTTTCCCGCATGCATTTTAGTTTTGGAAGTGTCACTTTCCCGCACTAGTGCGGAAAAGTAGCCTTTTCAATAATATATGGAGGAGTATTTTCAATGTCCGAATTGGACAACTCAAAAAATAAGTTATTTTGATCTTGGTTCATAATTCCTTAAATTATTTTTATAATTAATTAAAATTGATAATGAAATAAATAGTTTACTTAGGTACTTTTGGTTTTAATTTAAAAATTGTACACCAATAAGAAATACACTATTAGGTTGAATTGTCAAAATAAGTTGACAGGTCATAGGTAGCTTTGTTTGACATTTCGGTGCGGAAAAGTGCCATAGCGTGTACTTTTCGCATTACTTTTCCAACGGCTATCAAAAGAATTAGGAAAGGCCTGCTTTGCGCATAAAAATTTGTGTAGAAAAGCGTGTTTTGCATAGTGGTTGTAGGAAAAA
>CAJUYG010003196.1:0-11871 GCA_910591675.1 Galerucella calmariensis
TGTTTGTTGCAGTTTCCTCATCCCATCATGGGTCCTGTAGCTAGAAAACACGGAGGTCTAATCATTCACATTTTAGTTGCCGTCTATATGTTTCTGGGATTGGCAATTGTCTGTGATGAGTATTTTGTAGCTTCTCTGGATCGCATTTGTGAAGGTAAGTCGACAATTTATCATATCCCAAGAAGTTCTCGTCCCATTGTATATCTCCCCTTTCAATATACATAATTAATGTTATATTTATGAGTATATATTTTAATGGAGAAAGTATTGATTTCGTTGTCACAGCAACAGAAACACTTATCTACCTATAGTTTGACAAACTTATCTGAAGCTATCAATGGGATGCGGCTGAAAACATTCGATATAGCCACGTTTAACTGTAAAAAAGCAAAAGTGCTAAGTCTAACTGGAAAAATTCTGTAACTTGATAAATAATGGTTTATCGCACAATTCCTGAAACACGCCAATTTTTATTTTCAATGGGGGATATTACAAAGAGATTGGTTTATATTTTTATCTACAACTGTCATATAACGGGTACTATTTGACACTATTTTCAATGTCATAATGACGTATATTACAGCACTAGTGCGATAATAAGAATCTGGAAAAATATTAATACCAGAATTGAATATTTAAAATAACAATGGAAGCTGCATTTTCAATTTCCGAAAGGAGATTTTCTTCGCTTGAACTCATTTTTATAGATTTTTGTTCATTCAACTTTGACAATTTGATGACATAACCAAGTTATTTTATTTCCACAGCTTTGTTTGTCTTTGTTGCTATGGTCACAAAATATGATACAGAGTACCTACCTTATGTTTGCAGTCAATATTATTAAAAATACGTTGCATTGAAATTGTTTTTTAATTTCATGATATAGGTAGGTACTGTTAATGATACTAATATACAGTTGTAGATAAAACTTTGTACGTAGCACGTGTGATAGGAATTATTAACGCACTTATGTGATTACACGACTCGGCCTACGGCCTCATCGTGCAAACTGCACATGCGTGCGTTAATAATGTCCATATCCCACTAATTACGTAAATAACTATTAATTACCTGAGGGGTTGCAGACACCCCAACTTTTTTTTAAATGGAAGGGTAGGTTGATTAATTTTTTATTTGAAAGATTTTTTAATTGCAGATACAATTCCATTTTTTTGGAAATTTTTATAAGCAATGTGTCGGAAAAAATTAAATAAAGAAATATTTACTATAAAGGGTTAATCATGACCAACGGGATGGAGGTTTATAGCGAAACGGTAAAAGTAAGAAAAAATATAACTTTGTTAGCCACACTTTATTGGAACTTACTGTATATTTCAAAATAATTTTAAAATGTAGCCTATATCACCGTACACTAACTACCGACAAGTAAATTAACTTGCGTTGGAACGTTTGAAAATTTTAGTACATCTTTTCTCTGGCGCCTTACTCGTCTGTTATCATAATACTCAACACTTTCTCGATTTAAACTAGCCAGAACTCGCCAGACGATAGGAGGGGTAAGGAAATTTTCGGTAACCCATAAATCGACGAAGTGAATTTACTTGTCGGTAGTTAGTGTACGGTGTCTATATGAATGTATAAACTACTGAAGTGACAAACATATTAAAACTTTTACCGCTCCGCTATAAACCTCCATTCCGTTGGTCATGATTCACCCTGTATAATCAATATATTGCTTGTCAACATTCAAAGCGAGCGCAAGCTAACAAATATATTATTTGGCTTTATTTGTATAAGATTTATTTTTCACTTAGGTACATATGAAAATTTTGTTAAGACTTCCATTTGGAACCTAAATAAATATTCATGACGTTATACAATTCGTTTGCAGAATTGAAAATGGCACCGGACGTAGCCGGAGCAACCTTTATGGCAGCAGGAAGTTCCGCACCGGAGTTGGCGACGGTCATAATTGGAGTTTTCTTAGCAAAAGATGATATTGGTAAGAAAATACGTTAAAAGTTTTCCTTTTAAATATTATAATGTAAAAGAATTGCACAATCGTTTTTTTATGTTTTCTTTTGATTTCGTTTGTTGATAATTTAATATTTTTTGTTTCCAAAAAGTAGGATTGTAGATTTGTAGCCTTACTTAGTGAAATCTACTCATTATTACTTTTTAAAAGTTGCTAGATGTCAAAGGTAATAGTATTTTGATATATAGTTTATTTACGATAAAAAGACGATGACGTTGCAAAACAAAATATTGTGATGTTGCCAAGCTGTAGTTTTTTTCTTTACTTAACGAAAACTAGAAAAGTAAATCTAATGTTAGATTGTTAGTTCTTAATAATAATGTATACAAATAGCGAATACTATTACTTAAGTCTCTTAGTAAGCGGGAGAAGCGGGCCCCGATTTCGGCATTCTCGGTCAAAATAGCTTAACAAAGATGTTACCATCTCTTGACATTTAAGTACTGTTTAGCTGCTTCGGCATTTTATTAACTACACACTGCAGATTTGCCTAGATAATTAGTTATGAAAATAACTGTTGTTTTTAGTCTTGAAGAAGCAATGAATTTAAAAGCACCAAAAAAACTTGTAAATATTAGACGATGATCGAATGTCAATAAACGTCAAAACAAACTGGGGAATTTTACCAGTTGATCTGACAACGTCTCGAAGTTTTGCCAACCCGTTAGCTGTAAATTGCCCTGGCTGTTGAGGATAATTTGTATTAACGGTTGTTAAATTAATATTTATTCTGATAAGCAGGAAAGTAACTAAAAATGACATCATCGTCTTTTTATCGTAAAAATCCTATACTATTATAACGCCTTACAAATTTGAAAATTACTTTTCAAATAGCAGACCGTTCACTAAGAAAAAACAACAGCTTCTCTGGCTATATGCCACGAAGAACATTGAATTGAATGAATAAACGAGGTTGGTATTTCGAAGGCATTTCGAAGGCATATTAGCTTTGACATATATTGATGACACGCTTTACGAAAATGGCAATTTTTTACAGGAAACTGCAATTAAGTAAATAAATGCTTCTAATTAATGTCACTTGAATGAAAAATCTTTTTGAAAATTCCTCGGAAAATTCTGAATTATTCATACTTATTTCAATATATTTCATTTAAAAGTTTAGTTAGTCAATATTGTTGACAGTTATAAACAAAAGTAGATCGTAAAGGGTTTTTGTGGTTTATTTGTACCCTACTTTCGGCATCATGATCTCCATCCTAATAAGCAGTTAACGAATGTAACAATTACAGTTATCCCAACATAAAAAATATGAATCCTGAAATGGACAAACAGAAAGATTCTATGTGAGGGGGTGCGCGAAGAATCTTGAAAAGTATGGGACAAAATATTATTTTTGCACTTATGTACTTAGGAAACTGGGCTTAAGAAGTATATTTCTCATATTAGTCCAGTAAATGAAGGGACAAAGCTCCTGAAAAGTCCCTGAAGACTTTACTTTGGGCTCAATTTGTAGGTCACGGCAGGTGTTTTTATATGAGAAAAAACTTTTGAGTTTACAAAAAAGGGGGGAGGGAATGGCCTCCTAAACCCAGGAAAATGGGTTTCTCGCTAATATCTGGCTCAATATGCGAATTAGAGAATTTTTCTTTAGATATAAAATGGAGATCGTCTTATAATCTACAGAAATGGCCCCCATCATTTTTTTTTCGAAACTTCGATAGTTATCGAGATAATGAGACCTAGAAGTCTCCTCATTTCAGCTGCTGCTTCTGCCTGTAGGAATTCTGCTGTCTATGCAGGGCGCGAATTGTTTTATAACTCGGCAAAAAATTGACATTTCCTGATGATTCAAAGTTCATCGCAATGGGAAGACCCGTACCTACCTAGCTTTCATTCCATGTGACTTGCAGCTCGTCCGTACTTTGACAAAAATATTTTAAAAAGCGGTCAAAGTTTTTTTCCACAAGATTTTGAGACTATTTCATTAATTTGTTCATATTTTAAAAAAAATAGTGTTATCTTCATTTTTTTTAATAATGGAACCTTAGAAGGTCTTGAATGATCTCAGAAACTTTTTTTTAATATATTTATTGCGTTTTGATAAAAAATTGATTTGTTTATTTACATTTTTTAGCCGTTTTCGGAGATCTGTACAGGGTTATTCATTATAAATTACCCACCCCCTATCATCGTTATTATTACTTTACTTCTAGAAAAAAAAGTCTCATATAGAAATTGTTCGGCTACAGCTGAATTTTCTTAATATTCTATCAAAAGTTCAGTAGCGTGCGGATTTAAGGGGATATAAAAAATAATATTTCTTTTTTTAATGGGACACCTTGTATATTTTCACAATGATATATAATATCTCAATGATATATAATATTATGTTACCCCTACCTTGTACGGTTTTTGAGTTTTAGTAATTATTGTAAATATGAAAAAGATAATTTATTAAAGTATGCTATGGAAATGACAACTAATATGTTTGATAATTGACATTTTTCATATAAAGTAATTAAAATGATTCCAAGTAAGAAAGAAAAAGTCAAAATATATGCCTATACAAAACAGAAAAAGATTTATTTGGGAGAATTTATAAATAATAACTCATAAAAGATATTCGAAATGGCCAGCATTATCATTAATACATAATTGATAACACCTTATTATATTATTTTATTTATAATAACATTGCAGATGACTTCATTATTTTCATTTAGTTTGTTAATTTCAAGTTGAATCCTTGCTTAAAGCACTTGTATATTATTATTATTATTAATAAAATCTCTCACCTCTCTGAAAAGCATTTCAGTTACTTTATCAAAAAAATGTTACTTATCAACATTTTCATAGCTTACTTTAATAAATTATCTTTTTCATATTTACAGTAGTTACTAAAACTCGGATTTACAACATTTCATAACTCAAAAACGGTACAAGGCAGGGGTAACATAGTATATATTTTTGAAATCAGAAAAAAAAGTCCTTTCCAAAAATGTGAAAATATACAGGGTGTCCCATTTAAAAAAGTACTACAACAACTTTTATATGAGACTTTTTTTCTAGAAGTAATAATAACGATGATAGGGGGTGGGTAATTTATAATGAATAACCCTGTACAATCTGTGGAACAAGCGCGATTTAAGAATGTATCATCCTATGTATTGCTTTTCATTGCACATCATTTTAAAGCTTAGAGTGTCTAGTTTTCGAATGCAATTTTTGATTTTTAATAAAATCCAATTATTTTCCAGAAATCAGGGAATTTGATCACACCGGTAAAAACCGGACTTTTTTAAATAAATAAATAAACAAATCAATTTCTTATCAAAACGCAAGAAAGATATTTAAAAAAATGTCTGAGATCATTCAAGACCTTAAGGTTCCATTATAAAAAAAATTAGGATAAAAGACTATTTTTTTTTATTATGAACAAATTAATGAAATAGACTCAAAATCTTGTGGAAAAAACTGCTTTTCTAAATATTTTTGTCAAGTACGAACGAGCTGCAAGTTTCATGGAATGATAGAGCTACGGGTCTCCCCATTGCGATGAACTTCGAATCATCGGAAAACGTCAATTTTTTGCCGAGTTATGGAACAATTCGTCCGCCCGCTTACAAGTTAATGCATAGACAGGCAGAGCAGCAGCTGAAATGAAGAGACTTTTAGGTCTCATTATCTCGATAACTATCGAATTTTCGAAAAAAATGATAGGGACCATTTTTATAGATAATAAGACGATCTTCATTTTTTATGGAAAGAAAAATTCTCTAATTCGCATATTTAGCCAGAAATTAGCGAGAAACCCGTTTTCCAGGGTTTAGGGGGCCATTTTCCCCGCCTTCCGTTAACTCAATCGCGTTAAGTTTTTTCTCGTTCAAAAACACCTGCCGTAACCTTCAGCGACTTTTCAGGAGCTTTCGATATTTTCAGGTGTTCAGTTACTGAACTATATCTCCAATATTAAACTAATATAAATAGGTATTATCCAAAGTCCTAAAATCTTCACAGATAGGAAAATTTGATAACATTCAAATAACCTTTATTGGGATTGGGGATATTTTATGGCCTAAGTGATAATTAGGGTTTTATAGCAGTAAAAAACACAAGGTATTTTTTGAACATAACTATACTCGCAATAAAATACAATGCAATTTCAATTGTCTCAATTTCAAACAATCTGAACAAATTTAGTACATTTTTAAATAAAAATAAAACGACTGGATTTCATTCTCGTTAAAAGTATGTAAAATAATTAAATCATTTCTGTTTAAAGTACACAACATAAATTCAATTAATCCGTGGATATTTTGTAAAAAACAATCTAATTAATTAGAATCCTTTGTTGGTATTTGTGTAATCCTTTGTATTTGAAATTGTTTAGACAGACGTATTAATTTTCCAGGTATATCTGGTGTGATTGGGTCTGCGGTATTCAACATCATGTTTGTGATAGCCTGTTGCGGCTTATGCTCCAGCACAGTGGTTTACCTCAACTGGTGGCCTCTAGTTAGAGACTGCTTTTTTTACGCAGTTTCCATTCTTGTTATGTTGGCCGTTATATTCGACAAGAAAATATCATGGTATGTTGATATAAAACTTTGTTATTCTAAGATGAAATAAAATAAACTTATTTATACTATAAGGAATGTAAGTATCATTTACTATAGTCAAATGCAGTTTTATCATGCGGGTTATACGATTCAACGAAGACATACTCACCGTTTTTTTTATTTCGTTTCCAAATAAAATCCGTAAGATGAATAAGACAGACTTATGCAATTTTGACGGGAGAAAAAAGGATATGTATTTAGTTTTCAGCTATTCTAAAAAGTCTTTCACCAGCGAAGTTTTTATTTAAATGTCAGTTTTGTGACTTTGACAATTCAAAGTGACAATATGAATAATAAGAATCAATTTTCCGGTATTTTGCATCCTCAAGCAAAAAAAATGGTACTTAATCTGATAGATTCCCAAGTAGCAATTTAAATTCTATAAGGTTTGTATAAACAGCTATAAGATATATCTTATAGGATACTAAAATTTTTATAACGGTCTACAAAACAACTAAATGATCCTTATACAACTAAAAGGGGCCCATTTTTATACAACTGTTTGGTTGTACAACAGTTCTATTAAAAGTTTATAGAACTCTTATATGACTGTTTAATACACATTTAAACAACTCTTAATCGACTGTTTCATGATCATTTATACAGCTACTATAAGTAGTCACATCTATAAAATGGGATTGAAGCGGCACTATGAAGGTCTTACAAAATGGTTGTATAATGCAGTATATTTTTTTATAATGCTGTTATTTCGTACACAATGGAAACATTTTGTCATCTAGCAGTCTATAATTTTTTCGTGAAGAATATCAGAACCAAATTATATTTCAATTTGAACGTGCATCCTACATTTGATTTGTAGAAATGGAGACTTATCAAAACGACTTAGACCGCTTGGGCGATCGATAGTAAAATCGATAGTAAAATAATAATTTCATTTTGATGGTTTAATAGCACAAATTTTGATGCGTCGCAAATTTTACTGATAGATAATAGGTATACATTTGGCAAGAAAATGAAGCTATTCAATTCTGGTTAAGTTTCAAGAAGATGCTTAAAAAATAATAGGTAATAAAATAGAAAATTCCTAAAATACTTTTTTTATGATTTTAATAGTTTATCACTTCATTTGAATATTCTTTCACAATATAATTCTCTAAATAATGATAAAGTCACATTTTTCAATACAGTTTCATGTTTCCAACTCAATTGCTCATAATGGTGGCGATAGCGGTACAAGAGTTGCTTCTGTATCTGTATCTGTAGAGTAGGGAGGGTGAGTGTGTAGGCTCACAGCACTTAGGCCACATGTGACCCATTGTACATCCTCCCGAGGAGTTGTCCTCCTAGGTCATTGTCCATCCTGTCCCTCTCAGGAAGGTGGACAGGTCACTCCTTTATATCGGCAGGTGTAGGCCAAGACTCACCGAACACACACTCTCTTATTGACGATAACTCCGGACACTCGCATAAGACATGCCTGACAGTTTCATCTTCCTGTTCACAAATCCTGCTAGGGGTGTGTCCACTAGCCCCATAGTATGGATGTGTTTCCTTAGTTGACAGTGGCCAGTCAGATATCCTACTGTTAAACGTAGGTTTTTCTGGTCATTGCCAAATATTTCTTCGGCGCCAGCTTCCCAGGGTCTCCCAGGGTGATCCTGGCAAGTCTGCATCCTTTGATTCCATCCCATCTCTTCAGGGGTTGAGCATGGGTGTAACGTTTGGCTAGTTTCGCAATTGTCGAAGTCGTTAGGCCGTAGGTGTCACTGGGTCCTATTATTTTCAGTCCAGCGGCTTCCCTGGCTAAAGAATCAGCAATGCGATTTCCTTTACTCCTGTCGTGCCCTTTAACCCACCTCAGGATAATGTTGTTATCTGCCGAGACGTCAGCTAAATCTTGGTGGCACTCTAGTACTAGCCTCGATATAACACGTTGTCTGTTCAAGGCTAATAGGGCTTGTCTACTATCAGTGCAGATTATTATGGTTTTGCCAGAAATTCCTCTTCTGGTTAGTTCTTTTGTGGCAATTGAGATACCAGCCAGTTCTGTTTGAACCACGCTGGTATTGTTTCCCATTCCCCACTTAATCTTGAGGCTCAGTGCTCTCGAGTAAATTCCACAGCCTGAGCCTTCTTTCATTTTTGAACCATCTGTATATATGCGTATTGCATTTGCAGCATCTGGCTCTGTGTTCTGTTTTATTTGAATTTTGTAGGGTTTGTTAAACAAAAATCTGGGTTCAATTGCATCGTTGGCTGCCTGCAGGAGAAGTAGCGCAGTGAACGCTTCCTTCCATAGGCTCAACCTCAATTGGCCCATTCCTACTTCGGGGTTTACACCAGCCGTGCGCAATCGTACCATGGCCATTAACGCAACCTCCTTGACGTGTAGGTCCAGAGGGGTCAGACCAGTAATTAGTTCCATTGCTGCAGTTGGTGTTGTTCTCATGGCTCCTGTGATGTTCAAACAAGCCATTCGCTGTATTTGATATAATTTTTGGATGGCCGTTGCTTGTAGAACCTTCGGTCCCCATGCAATTGCTCCATACGTTAACATGGGTCTTATTATTGCAGTGTAGATCCAGGTGACCACACGGGGCGACAGACCCCATGTGCGTCCCACTGTCCTCCGACACTGCTCATATGCCACATATGCTCTTTTTGCTCTGCTGTGTAGATGAAAGTTCCATGTTAGTTTCCTGTCGAGGGTAATACCAAGGTATTTCACCTCTTCCGAAAAGTTTAGAGTTGCTTATTTAAACATGGCGATTTATAATACAACAATTTTATCCCAAAGAAATGCCTTAAACAATATTTTATTATAAAATGGAACGGTATACGATAACTGTTTTATAACGAAAAATATGTATATATGTATAAATGTAAATATGTAAATGTAAATGTAAATGTAAATATGTATACAACTAGAAAGTGTTTTATAATGCAACGCATTTGAATGCTATACAATATTTATTATTCAACATTATACATCCCCAATAAGACAAGCTTGAGTAACTATTTTATAATGTTGTAGCTGTTAGTTATATAGTATATTACAGAACTCTTATACGATAGGTATAAAAGTCTTATAAAATGATATTTTTGGTATTGTATAAACTTGCTTATAAGGTATTATAACATTTTAAAAGAAATGATCGTATAATGCGTTATAGCATATATTGTAATCACTATAGAATTATAGAATCATTTAATACAACAATTTTCTTTAAAAAACAAAATTATCGCAACAAAAGGCTTAATAAAAACAAACAGTACTTAAAACAACGCTATTCGACTGTTATACAACAATTCAGTCCTCTTAGAATTCCATTTTGCTAGTTGGGATTATTTCGAGAATGAATGAAAATATATATATTTGTAATCTCACATTTTGGTAACCTCTGTGTTTTCTGATTTGATACATATGGTTAGTGGCCTTTGAACCCGCACGATAATAGCGCTTTTGACTATAGTCGAGAACAATTTTGCGCGCATTTTGGCAAAAAGTTCGCAAGAAACTATGAACAGCTTTGACCGGATTCTATAGCGTCATAAGCATTGTTATATTATCAACAACTTCAAGCTGACGGTTTATTATCAAAAATTGAGATGAATTGAAATTATTGATTTGTATAACAAATGGATATAGAAGAATCAGCAAATATTGCTTGTCTGTCGCTGCTGTCAGAAAAATCGAGGAAGAGATATGAAGCATCAATACGAGGGCGGTGTGACGGAAGAGTGACTTTTCAATGAAAAAGTTACTTTACTGTGAAAAAAATATCTTATCTTTCAACATAATCTCCTTTTAACTCTACATTCTTAGTCCAGCGAGTTTCCAATTATTTCAAACCATCCAAAAAATAATGTTTCGGGAGTTCCAACAAATACGCGTTTGTCTCTGAAGAGGTGATTCTTCATTTGTACGAAATCGCTTTCCACAAAGCCATTTTTTTAGTTTGGAAACAGAAATTAATCGGAGGGAGCCAGATCAGGTGAATATGGCGGATGAGGCAATAGCAGTTCGGTTGATTTTTCCTGCAACAATAGCGGACAAATGGGCAGTAGCATTGTCGTGATGGAACAAAACTCTTTTTTCTACGACTTTTAGTCCAGTAAATGAAGGGGGAAAACTCCTGAAAAGTCCTTGGAGCGCCATTCTGTAACTCGTTTCGGAGAGAAATCGGTATCGGTAACACTCAGTTATCGACAGCCGTCGGTAAGTCGCATGTGCAGCATTCTGTATACCTTTTCACCGACCGATATCGCGAATTCAAGTCGATGAGAATCGGTATGTCTACCGTGATCTAATGAATCCCACGGTAACCGTTATCGATTTTCGTTGAAAGGGAATTTTCATTATTTGATGATGTTTGGTTGGAATTGAGGATTATTTAAGTGACTTTTCAATATTTGAATATTGTGTATAGTGTCTAATCTAGTGTTTTATAAGTCCTTCCCATCTTTTCCACAAAAGTTTTCTGCAGCAAAATTTGAATGGATCTCCATGTACTGAATCAAATGATTATCCTATCTCCGAGACTTGAAAAAAAAAGAGATATATGTTAACGCCAGATTAATTCTTCAATGCTAGTTGACTCTAAATTGCGAGTTTTTGAGGTTGTTAATGTTAATATAAGCATGAATTGTATCGTTCATGCTAACAGATAAAAGATATGTCACTATCACTCTAATTATATGACCCTACCTTCCAACGAAACCAAAATATAACCTCCAATCTTCAACGTGCACTTTTGTTTGTTTACAAATTTTACAGTTTCCCTCATCGCTCATTGGCCACATGTACCGAATCGAGTGACGTCACTTCTATGCCGATAATTTTTGGTTGCAATTCCGAGTGTCGAAAACCGTGGCATACAGAATAGCGTTATATTAGCTCCGTCGGCCGCGCAACCAAGGACTGTTGTTAACATACCGATACCGACGACTGTCAATGCCGCGTACAGAATATCGCTCCAGAAGACTTTACTTTGGGCTCAATTTGTAGGTCACGGCAGGTGTTTTTAAACGAGAAAAACTTGGGACCATTTCTGTAGATAATAAGACGATCTTCATTTTTCATTGAAAGAAAAATTCTCTAATTCGCATATTGAGCCATATATTAGCGAGAAACCCGTTTTCCAGGGTTTAGGGGGCCATTTCCCCCCCTTCCGTATACTCATTCGCGTTAAGTTTTTTCTTCGTCGCTTCAGCGACTTTTCAGGAGCTTTCGATATTTTCAGGAGTTCAGTTACTGGACTATGTGCGTTTTAACCCATTTTCCCGCACGCATTTTAGTTTTGAAAGTGTCACTTTCCCGCACATCGTAATTTT